>CAUYON010109231.1:0-30932 GCA_963573935.1 Arctocebus calabarensis
TTTAGTAGCTTCCTTCTATAGTTTGATTATGACAAATGCTACAAATGATGCTGACAAAATCTCCAAAGAGTGCCTTGGTGAATTCCTAACTTAAATAAATATCTTATAAGGGGGCTCGGTGCCTGGGGCTAGCCACGTACATCTGAGCTGGTGGGTTCAAATCCAGCCTGGACCCGCCAAAAACAACAATGATGGCTGCAACCAAAAAAATGGCCAGGCATTGTGGCGGATGCCTGTAGTTCCAGCTACTTGGGAGGCAGAGGTGGGAGACTCGCTTAAGCCCAGGAGTTGGAGGTTGCTGTGAGCTGTGATGCCACAGCACTCTATCCAGGGTGATAGCTTGACGCTCTGTCTCAAATAAATAAATAAATAAATAAATAAATAAATACCTTATAAGGGGAGAAAAAAAGAATAAAAATAAGAATCAAGCTATTTCATTAAAACTCCTATTAAGCAGCTAACTTTTGGCTGCTTTGTTAAGAGTTACCACTGTACAAGAATGAGAACGTCGTGATACTAAGTACCCTGAACACTAAGTGACCCAGTCAGGTTACATTGCCAAACAGCCTCCACGACCGCTGCACTTCATTTTCTGCTGTTTTGTGTCATGCAGAATTTGAAATTAGCCTGGAATTTTCGAATGCTGTACTGTCCTACATGTTAATATGATTTTCTCTCCTTTGTCAAATCTTGAGAAATAGTAACACTAAAGATGCAAAGTTGCCAACAGTCTATGAAGGCAAGAAGTAAATTTCTCTTCTTTGTATGTCAGAAACACTGTCCTCGCCTGCCCAGAGTTTGCAGCAGGGGACTTTATATCAAGCAGGCACAGAAATTTTCCCCGGTGTTCAGGGTTTACAATCTAAGAAATAGCATGTTGGCAAACAGATCTCCCTAAGAGAGAGATCAAACCTTGGCTGGTTTTGATTAAGTCTATTTCCTTTTTTATTCATAGTGGAAACTGGTACCAGATAACCCTCGCAAAAGCACACCATAACATTTCCCTTCTAAAAAGCATGCAGCTGCTTCCTACTACCCAGTGGGTCTGGTTACAAGACTAAGATTCATGGACCTCCATAATCTGCCTCTGCTTCTTTCTGCCCACATTTATTTTCCTGTACTTTCTAAAATAAATCCTAAGCTCCAGCCGGGCCAATCTTCTTACTATTTTCCGTACTTACACTTGTTCTTAGGGGTATCTGCGCCGACCTGAAAAGCCCCTTGCTCCCCCTGCACCCGTCCACACACACACACTCACTCTATACATATGCCCACCCTGAGCGCCCTGGGACCTGTGACGACCCCAGGTTGCAGCGCCAGCTTTTTCCTTGTTAACATCATCAAATCGTATTTGAAACGTGCCTGGTGTGAAGGAGACCCTCAGTAAAAGTTAATTACCATTCTCACCTCCACTTCTCAAAGCCCTGCCCATCCCCATCCTGTGGAGATGGAAAGCAGTATTTCTGCTGTAATTCTGCTATGGTTCAAGACATGCTTAGAACTCTTATGGAATTGTCTTTAGTACTCTGCTCAGAATACATTCAGTTATAAGTCACAGACCATCAGACAAGATGTGTAGTAAGTCAAGGGTGTATTTTGCTCATATAACAGGGCATTCAGAAGCATGTAGTCCAGGACCGGGATGGCAGCTCTGTGGCGCTGCCAGGGTCCCAATTTCCCTGATGGTTCTGCCCAAGCACCCTGGATGTAGATTAGTCCTCCAGGTGCTCTCAGATGTAACCTGGCTAATCATCCCACTTTATCCTCTACTCAGGCGTGGAAGAAGGCCAAAAACTTTCTCCACCGGAGGCTTTGCCTTTTAATTGGAGAAGAGGGTCTTTCCTAGGAACTCCCACTACAAACTGTTGGTGAGTCCTACATTGCCTGCACACAAAGGTGGGATTGAACATCTCAAATTGTTGGTGAATTCTGCATTGCCTGCACACAAAAAAAGTAGAGTGAACATCTAGCTTTCCAGCCTCTATAATAAAGTATGACAGGAGTTGGGGGAACAAGATGTGTACTGAATAAGCCAACTTCATAGTCAGTTTATAACCCTAGACAGTAATCAAAGAATTACCCCCAAAGTCCATCTTTGCAAAAGTTGTATTTACTGTGAATATCCCCAAGCATGTGTCGTAGCCTCTGTAAGCAATGCCAAAAGAGAAATGCAAACACAATTTGGACAATGGCAACAACATCAGACAAATTACTCATATTCCAAAGGTAACAAGTTTAAAGTGGGCAGCATGCTTCTAAATCAGCACGTCGCTGCGCGGTGGCATGCTTACTCTCATTTGGGGGCGTGCACAAGTAGTAAGCCGGCTTCCTGGCACAGTAGGAAGCTCTCTGAGGGTGGCCCGTGCTCTGGACCATCTTGCTATCCCTACTGCGCCCAGCAGAATGATAGAATGCACAGAGGTGCATGATTCGGCCGCAGGAAGCGAACAGAGTTCCACTTTAGAGATTGGGCAGCCGTTGACTCTGTCCTGGCATTATAAAGTTAAGAGTGCCCTGGGCAGGGTTCTGATGTGTGGTCACCACTGCACAAACCTTTGAATTGAATAGAGTGATTCACCTGCCCTGGGGTTAAGTAGGGGTTGACCCCTTTTCTATCCAACTGAGAAACTGCCCTATTAACGTGCATCAGACACTTCCGACACTGATGATTTTTCTGCCTAATTGGTTGTCAACTTCTCAGCTGAGAATTGTGGGAAATCCATATAAGTAACAACGGAAAGAGCAGCAGCATCGTGCAGCTCCATGGCACCCCCCCCAGATGACACAAAGGCACCTCCAGAGCTGTGCTGTGCGTGGCCTATGCAGCCATAGGTGACAGCCACACTGCCACACTGCCCTTATTCACTTAACAGCTGCGCGATGGCAGGAATAGACTGGAATTCCAAGAAATCCATTGCTGATTAGACTCATCTTACGCACCATATGACAAAGAAGATTCCTCCTGTTGTTGAAATAGCCCACAAAGTGGGTAAATTTTGAGGTTTCCCACCCTGACACCCAGGATTGCAAAGCAGACTTGATGACTCTGCCCACCTTGCTGTCATGTGATGGGCAGAATGCATGTTGGATGGGAAACTGAATTAGACTCAGGGTCTCCTGAAAGTTAAATAGCACTTGGAACACCAGCCCCGTGCAGTGAATTCTGACCGTACAGTCATGCACCATTTAAGGCCCTGGCAGCTAGGTTTTAGGAGCTCTTTGTTGCAGGGTGCCAATCAGTGCATTGGGCAGCTCAGCAGAGTCAGGGCAATAAAACTTTCAGGGCTTTTGGGAGTCAGTTCATGTCACGATGGTATTTAGAAATTGGCCATGGTGAAACTATTTACACTGCAGAAATGCCCAAATTCGGGCTTTTTGTTTCCAGCTGGATGGTGAGCATTTATGAACACGCCACCCACTGTGTGTAGAATGGGGAGGAGGGGGCAGCCTCAGGTTTGCCTAGGTGAAAACACGCGGACCATAATCAGAAAAGGCAGGTTGTGCTAAGAGAAAACATCCAACTCTGGGGGAAAGAGTCCAATGACACGTAAATATTCAGCATCTCCAGACGCTCTGCCCATGCTACGTCCTGTGGAGATGAGAAGGAAGCTCAAAGCCAAGTGTCCTGGCTTTGAAGAGCTCCCAAATGACTTTCCAACTATGACAGTATCAGTAAGAACGAAAACTCAATGAATCCTGGCTGTGTGCCACACGTCTGTCACCTCACGTCGTCCTCCAGTCCTTACAACGCCGGCCTTGTTTTCTAGGTGAGGAAATGAAGAAGCCAGTGCATCATTTGGGCTCCCACAGAGTGTGGACAAAGCTGTGAATTTGTGTAGAGGACGCCAAGAGCCACACGACCTCTCAGCAAGATGATTTGCAGCTGGGGGCCGACCCTCGACCAAGAACCCAAGCCCATGGTGAGCCTTGGGCACGTAGTCATTGTCCAATACTCCCCTCACCTGTCCTGTGCTGTCTCAATAAAAGGCTGCTGCGGAGGTTGCTCGGGGCTACCCTACAATCAAGGTTAGCCCGACTCCTACAAGCTTGTACTTCTAATCCGAGTCTCACCTGGTTCCTTTCTGCGGCCATCGAGACCAGGGCTATAGAGGATCTGACAGATCTGCCTCAAGATACCAGAGACACCAGAGGGTGATCCCCACCCAACGCACAGTGCCAGGGATGCTCACAGGCCAGTGTGGAGGTCGAGGGACACAGGAGAAGGACAAGACATTTGAAGGTGAAGGAGGCAGAAAGGGCAGCAGAGGATGAGGCTATAGAAGGGTCCAGAGCAGGTGGACCCTGGCCAATGACCAGAGCAAGGGTGGCCGCCACCCTGTAGAGACCACAGGTCTCCAAACGAGATGTCCTTCTGAGGCACGCATTACACACATCTCCCGAGAGAAGTTTCCAAGAGACGAAGCTTAAATTAGCCCGTCTACACTGGGAGGGGTGTGCATCTAATCATATCCCTGCGGAATTTCCTTTTTCTTGGAAATTCAAAGTCATTACTCATTCCCCACAATTAAAACTGAACTAAAACTAACTCTTTCCCAGTGTACAAAGGCACACTTTAGTGGGCTAATTCCAAAACCTCCGGTGGTAGAAATCACATTTCGCAGTCACGTCATGGTTTAACTAAGGCTGACGATCCTAGAAACGGTTAAACTCCTGTCTAAAACATCTAAAATCCGGTCGTGTATTAACTAATGATTTCCTCTCGTCAGTGAGAATGACATCTTATTAACAGATCATTATCAATCTTAACTCTTTCGAAGCAAGGCTCCGTCCCTGCCGATAGCTCTGTGGATTGTTTTCTTACCACTGTGGCATGTTTTTCCAGCCAGCTCCCACAGAGAAAGTTGTGCCATTTGGAATCAGATACTCTGTGAACCAAGTTATGCCCTCTGAGAACACACGAACGCCACACAGAAAGCTTTATTACAACAGCCGCTGACGTGGTACTGTGGTTTCCCTGTGCCAAGGGCCAGAACTAACCAGGGCTTCCCCCATTGTGCAGACCCAGCATGAACACAGAGAGAAGAGAGTTCTTTGTCTGTGCCGGAGTGGGAGAAGCCCTCCCAGGCGCCTTTTCTTCCTCTGAGAGCAAGAGATTTGGAAGGGGATTCAACTAGTTCACTTTGGAAATGTTTCTTGACTCAGTTCCAACAAGACGTGAACTTAGAACATAGTCATTCCCAGTTTTGCCTCATTAAAGGAGCCATGAGCTAATATGATCCCAAGTACACAGACTAAAATGTTAGTTCAGGATCACTCATGAAAGCTTTTTGAAATAAAAATGAATATTTAGAAACAATACACATGGCCAAAATAAAGTAACAATTCATTTTGATTATGACATTAGTGGAGATGAAATAGGAAACTCAAGAACAATATCAGATCCCACAGGGAAAATATTCCAAGGTCACGTTAGATTAAAAAAAAGCAAAATACAAACTTTATTATTCCAAATTTTAAAAATGGTTTGTGTTTTTCTTCCTACCTATGTGAACATATACATTATTTATAAATAGCTACGTGTATATATTGTGTATATATCATACATATGTGTGTATATGTGTATATTCTTCTCAATATTAAATATGTAACATAATATAAACATTACATAATACATTTGTACTATATGTAAGGGTAAAATGGATATATGTAAATCTGTATTTAATGCATATATTCCATATTGAAAGAATAAGCATAAAATTCTGCAAAAGTTATTTTTGAGTAGTTGGTTTACAGAGGATTTTTTATATTATTCTTTATATTTTTAATATTTTTAAATTCTCTATAATTTTATAATTAGGAAAACATTTTTAGGAAGGCTCCAATTAATCTGGCCGCCAGAATCACTCTCCCCAGATGTAAATATCCCCTAACTCTTCATCACGGTTTCCCTCTCAAACATGACAGTCTTGCTCTCCATTAGTGATTACAGAAGCGCCTGGCCCCCTCCTGCCCTTCCAGGCTCTCAGTGCAGGCTGCTGGGTCCCTGTCAATTCCAGTGCACTCCACACACTTGCCTGAGCTCCCAAATAGTGGGGTAGAGACAGAGTCATATGACGAGAAGTGAGGCTAAACTGTCTCTGGATAGCAGGGGACACTGTGTTTACCCTTGTTCAGGGAACAGAAACCCTTTTCCACTCCAGAACACAAGGCAAGGATGGAAAAAGCCTAGGAAGAAGTATAGCGTGGCCACAACTTTATGGCCTGCCTATACTAGTGACAGAGTCAAGCGCTCCCTTCAGAAATTAAAATATGAGGTTTGACAATTAAGTTCAGAATCTCATCCTAGGAAAAAGTGCACCATACCTTTGAAGTACTCTAGTTGCCATCTGGGGATTATAGTGATACTCACCAACAAGGTAGGTAGCACTTTCTGTAGGTTGAGCTCCCAAACTGAATTGTCAGACCTCATACGACCACAACTCTGATGGTTATCCTGGAAAGAGTTCCAAAATAGCGTTGAAGAGTGGACCAGGTGCTGGCATTGGTGCAAAGCTTCCCAAGAGGAGTACTTTGAAGGTAACTATAGTGATATTTAGCAATGAGGTATGGAACACTTTTTCTAGGATAAAAATTTAATTATTTGACCTGGTGGGTAAGACATTAGAGCTTTTCATGATACTTTCTTCATCTGAAGAGGAAACTTATGTTCCAGTAGTTTTTTTATTAGTAATAAACTTCTATAATCAAAATATTTGTAAATAGTTGAACCAAGTCTGTCATGTCTAACTTTTTTTTGCATGGAAATGTCACCCATCGGAAGAGGGCAGGTGTCCAAGTAAGACCTACTCTATCCAGTCTTCACCTCTGAGTTCCCTTCTCCACATTTACTCTCATTCCTGAGGATGGCTTAAAGGAAAAGTGCTTAGGCTTCTTCTAAAAGAGTTTAAAGCTTTGTCCATGAGCATCTGCATCAGAATCCCCTGTGGCTCTTTTTAAAAGTTAAGTTTCTGGGCTCCATGTTGGGGCTACTAAACCAGCAGTCCTGGGTCTCAACCCTGGAGTCTCCATTTCACCTTCTTAGGTGACCTTCATACATTGGCTCCAAAATGGCCTTTCCACCTTAGATATTGTCAAATTTTGCCTTTTGAAGAATTTTAATTCCTTTTCTTCCACTATTCTTTCGTATGGAAAGCAAGTTGATTTTTCACCTTAGGATCCCTGTTTCTTAACATAGTTTAAGCCTCCGATAATATTTATATCTTGGGGTCAGGGCAGTTTTCTCTCACTGTCAATGAAAGTAGAGCTTTCAAAAGAATCTACTGAACTGGAAACATGAAAATAAAACGTAGCGTGATGTCATCCTGAGTCACTCTGGGACTTGAAAGGCAGGTGTTCTGGAAGCAGAGGCCCTGATGAGGGAGAGAGACTAGATAACAAAGCCAAGTGGAGATCAGTAGAGGGGTATCCACAGGGCCAGGGGCTGCCCACTGAGACTCCCAGACTCTAAGCAGAGTGGTGCTCACACTTCCCAGAGGCTCCCTTGACTCTCAGAGGTGAATCAAAGCCCAGCCAGAAGAGTAGAAGGAGAATGAGTCAAAAGGATGAAGATTGAAGATAGATGATGGGGTGTCACAGGCTCCTACAACTTAAGGGCTAATAGCCCAGCTCTCTATGTGGTCCTAACTTATAGCATCATTCTGACAGAGAAATTGGGCAGCTTGAAACCAAGGAAGGTCTAAGGAGAAGCCTTGGCCATCCTCAGTCCCACTGGGTTCTTCAAGAATTCTGATTCTCTTGCTTTAATGACTCATAATTTAACAACCTTGAAAAAATTCCAGAATACCTGTGTCCACTTAATTTTCTAAATTCCTAAAACTAGATTCCTAGAAATTAGATATCTAGAAATAATGAGACTTTCCTGGGGCATCTCATAATAGGAATCATGTTGAACACCCCCAAATTTGTGGGTAAAAAAGCATAGAATCACAATATGTGGAGTATTTAACACTACCTTATACACATAGTTCATGCATATGTCATTCATTTTGGTATTCACTCAAAAAGTATGTATTTAGTGAAAAGAAATATGTGCTTTCTGTTCTCAGGGAGCCATGTTCAGAGAGGGAGACAGGAAGGACTCAAACGATGAGCTAGTTTGATGGTTTAGTGCTGACATGAGCTGAGAAGAAAAGGTTCAACTGTGAGAAAGTCCAGAATAGGGGCACCTCTCAGGTCAGGGAGGCCGGGGGAAGTTTCATGAGGAGCATGAGGAGGTTTCACTTGAGCTGGTAGTAGAAGGGTGGGCAGGGGGTGACCAGACCAAGAGCAGACAGAGTTAGTGTGGCTAGAGAGGGGCGTCTGGCAAGACGAGTAAGAGCAAGCTCTAGAGAAGCAGGGAGGCCTTAGGATGGGGATGGGGCTTGTCTTTACTCCAAGGGCAACAGAAAAACACAGAAGGTGGCCATTGGAAAAGATAGACCTGGGTTGTGATAATAGATGTGGAGGAAGGAGTTGGCAAGGCAGTAAAATCAAAAAAAAAAAAAAATTGGGACATGTACCTTGCAGCACCCCAGCAAGAGAGAGTGGCTGCACAGATCAGGATGGGCATGGGTGGCAGGTGGTAAGTGGATGGCTTTGACTGATTTGCTCTCATCTCCACAATGCAGAAAGAAGGCAGACATCTCAAGAGGTCAGCTGGCCCCTACAAAGATCCTTATCTAGATGGGGATGACAGGGGCCTGGAGCCCAGCCCTTCAACCCAAGCACATAAGGCAATGAGCGGTAAAGCATGTTCTTGTCTCTCTCATGGTGCATTTAGTATAATGTACTGGGCCTTTACAATGTTATGGCCAAGTTCATAACCAAAATTAGGTGCAAGTGGACACAGGATATGTGATGGTATTCAAGTAGTGTCCACAAGTAAAGCCCTGTTGCGTGACCGGAGACGCGAGGGGCTATAGCTTTGCCTCAGGTGTAAGTCCGCACTGCAATGTTCAGAAGCACAAGAAACATGCTACGAGCTCTTTTTGTGGCAAATAATTCCTTAACTTTATTTCTCACTACCTTATATACTCTGTGAAGGCAAAAGCCAGTTTAAACCATTAGTGGCTTACTCAAATGAGAAGTACCTGAGACATACATGTGGGGATTTCTAACCTCACAGAGCCCCATCAGGCAGAAGCCCTCCCCAAAGCTCCCCTGGTCCTTAAAATTCATAACAACAAATCTGCCACATTTACGTATAATACTTTGTACTTTGAAAAATGATTTAATACACATGACTTCATTTGATTCACATGACCTTCCCATGAAGGTGTGTGTTCCTACACCCTGGTAAGGAGAAAGCTAAAACACAGAGAAGTGAGCTGTCCACGGTCTCAAAGACAATCACTACAAGAACCTGGATTTCTATTCTGACTTCGTATTTTTTTTTCTAAAATATGCCATTTCTGAAGTTTACCCTTGGTGCTTTCCCATAACCACAACTCCACAATTTTTGATGCCAAAAATACTGCTAGAGCACAGGAGAACTACACCGACAATGAGGAAGATGACGACGGCTATGCCTTAGCATCACACTTAGCACTTACGAGTACTAATGTCTGCTTCAATCTTTAAATAACCCTGGGGAACAGGTGGCAGCATTATTCCAGTTTTATGGTCAGAGAAATCAAGCTTCAGACAAGTCAACTAACTCAAGACCAGCAAGTTTGTAAGTAGCAGAGGACTGATTCTAACTCAGATCTGACTCCAGCCAGAAACCTGTACTTCCCCACATCTCAGGAGCCTGTGGCTCTGGGCCACCTCTTACTTGGTCTATACCACGGTCACAGATGACAAACCCTCATGGGCATGAGCAGTTTTCAGTGACCCCTTTGTGATCTCTCTATTGCCTGCCTCGTCGCACACCCAGCAGTTTCACCTGAGACCGTATTTACACAAACTGTTCACCAAGGTGTACATCTTATAAGTAGACTGTGAACATTCTGCCTCCAAAAGAAACAAATCTTTAAGATTTTTCTTTCAAAACTGCATCTGCTGTCACAGTAAAGGGAGGTGTCTAGCTTAGTCTATGTCATATCACCTAGGACGGGATGTGAGGAAGATCTCTGGGGGTTTGGGGGATGTTTGGTATATTGAGGCAGGTTTTGTACTGATGGCTTCATAGAAATGGCTGGATACTTTGCTAAGGCTGCTGCAAGGGGCAACTGAGAACAAAGCATCCAATCCCAGGTCCTTGACTGGCTCCAACTCAGATATTAACTGTTTTGGGAAGGACAGTGGGTGCACAAAGCTAGATCAGGAGGAAAAGTAAGTAAGGCCATAAACTAAGCAATCTCACTGAGCAATATCAGTGTAATAAAAACAGTCACTAAAAGCAGTAAGTGGCAGAACTTTATCACCTATTAATAACTCCATCAGGACAACATAAACTGAGCTGTCCTGACAAATGATTTGTGAGTTCACCCTCGCCAGGTGGAAAGAGGGTGAAACAGAGGAAAAGATGCATGGAAATGAGCGGGTATAACTGAGAAAACATTATGGAAAAGGAAAGGTTCGCATGATGGGAAAGCCTGAGAGGAGTTGCCGGCAGGACAGTCAGGTGGCCACAGACATCATCCCAGGGGAAACGGAGTCGCCTGAGCTACCTATAGACAGAAGCAGACACGAGGCTCAAGTTACACTTCAAGACTCCTCCCAAGATCCCAGCAATATGTCTGTATGATCCTGTGTTTCATAAAATAGGAAAAGTAAGAAATTTTTGTACTCTTTTACTTCAACAAGCTCTACCGAGTTTTGTGAGTGTCAGGCCCTAAAGCAGCCAGAGGCATTCCTGCCTGCAAGGCTGCGGCCTTCGCATGGCTGACAGTGGGCTCCTGGGCTTCAGTGCCAGACTTAAACCCTGCGGAAACCAAAGGCTTTCCAGAATGCCAACACGACTTCTCTGACTTCTTAAATTTTTCTCAGCCCACATTTGTCTGAAATGGCCTTAGCAATCATTAGAGAGCCCACCATCTGGGTTGCTCTAAACCAGCCATTAAAATGTCACTAACTGAGTGGTCCAAGGAAAAAGTTATACCCTGAACTTCACAGATGAGTCTGCGGGAGCTCTAGGCCCCTGCGTGGAATGGCTGACTTTGCCGGGTCCTGTCTGCAGTTGTGAAAGCCCTCCCCTGACCGGTCGTGTCGGAACAGATGCCCCGTGCTAATGTGTCAACTCGCAGGTTCATACGAAAACACAACCTCGTATCCCCCCTCCCTTTACCCACAAAGAGGCTATAAAAAGGCCAAAGAGGAAGAAGAGTCAGAGCTTTCTAGAACAGACCTCAGGATGCTCCAGAATCAAATACCAGCCTGTATTGAGCACATAAAAAAAATCCACAATCCACCTCACTTTCCTAAACTGAAGCCGTGGAGGGGATAGGGTAGATGACAATTTCTTCCTCAGAACAATGAACCTCTGAGCGTTGAGTGGGAGGAATTAGTGACAATAACATGATGCCTGTCAACTTTTGAGAAATTGGAATCGGGAAATCCAAAAGTCAAGTTGAAAGAAGACAAATTAGGTATATCAAGATTTGACATATCACTGAATACCTGCTAATGAAAGAAAAGATTTCCTTTTAACTTTCTTATTGTCTTTATGCATAATGCTTTAAAAAGTCACAAAACATTTTCCTAACAGCAGAAAGAGTATTTAAAAAAAGAAAAAAAAAAACCCTGCTTCTAATATGGAAGAGAGTCTGACAGGCACGTGAAGCCTTCCTCTAACAGAGGCAGCTGCTCTTGAATCTAATTTATTTGTTTTAACTTTCTAAAGCTTTACTAGTTCAGGTGGAAGCAGAGAGGGAAGCCTTAAAACATGCCCACTGTGGGAGCTATGCTGTTCTGCTGGAAGTTTTAAGAAATGATTGCAGTAAAGCCAGAGACATGGCAAGGAAGTGATAATTTTACAATTTGAATATCTTCCTCAAGGGACAGAAATGCAATTTGTTGGGGTAATAGACTGAGTCATTTTCAGGGGTCTGCAGATGTGGCAAAGCCACACAGCCTCTGGTTTTTTAGATGGGACTGAACATTTAATGATACTAAGGCCAAGGATCACTTAGAGACTACCAGTAATTATTTTGGGAGCAGCCAGGAGACTTACACACCCTGAAGATCTTGCTGAAAGATGCTCAACGGATAGTGCATCAATGTTCATACTCACACCAAGGTCATAATTTGGAGTACCTGGGCTGTGAGGAGTGGAGGCCAGCAGGCCTTGATTTCAATCCCCTGGGCCTCTTACGAGTTTTATAATTTTGAGCAAGTTACAAAACACCTCCAGACCTAAGAGGTTTGGTGTATTGTATGGAAACAATGAGGTAAAGCACTTAGTGGTTGACCCAACACCCTAAAAGCCCTAAACAATGTTAGGGAAACTGCAGGGAAATGGCTTTCTGGCTTAGGTGAAAGGTATACAAAGGCTTTCTTATCCAAGTTAAGTCCTTGACTCATCCTTCCTATTATTCTGGCAAAGGAAATAACTCAGGTTAAATATCTCTATAAATTTGTAGGTTCTTGGTAATTTAAGGGAACAATGATCTCAGAAGCTTCTAAATAAATGAAGCCTTCGGCTCAGTGCCTGTGGCTCAACGGGCTAAGGCGCCAGCCATGTACACCTAAGCTTGCGGGTTCAAATCCAGCCTGGGCCGGCCAAACAACAATGACGGCTGCAACCAAAAAATGGCCAGGCATTGTGGCCATTTCACACCTGTAGTCCCAGCTACTTGGGAGGCGGAGGCAAGAGACTCGCTTGAGCCCAGGAATTGGAGGTTGCTGTGAGCTGTTATGCTACAGCACTCTATCCAGGGGTGACAGCTTGAAGCTCTGTCTCAAAATAAAAATAAAAATAAAAATAAATGAAGCCTTCAAATTTTGGCAACTAAATGACACATTTCATATGAACCGTGGGTATCCCAATGTCTGAATGCCTCATTGTTATGATCCAGGTTCCTAGATTCCCTGTGCGTCTCTCATGCCCACCTCTGAGAACTCTACTCTCTCTAATCTTTCTCTCCTTCTCACATTTCTTTCTTCCTAGGAAGGAAGAAAAACAAGGAAAGAAAGAGGAAAGGATCAAGCACACAGTCAACTGTACTCTTTGTGAATAGCATTTAAAATACAGTGGGGCTGCTGTTGCACATTGTGCTGGTGAACTTGGCCAATGTAATAAGACAAGAGAAAGCAATTCAGTGGCCTACAAAGTATTTGTATATGACAGAGTCACATATCTATAACATCCCTCTTAAAAATAAATCAGTGAAAAACCAGGACTAACTGTATGAAAATTTAGTTGAGCAGTTTAAATTGATACTTTAAAAAAAGCTTTCACCTATAAAATGAAAACCAATTTAAAATGTAATTGAAGATTCTATTTACATTTAGAAAAGAAAATGCTGGGTGTAACCTTAACATGTTTAAGAAATATATAAAACCTATATGAAGAAAATCATAAAATAGCCTAAAAACTACAGAGGTTTTTAGGAACAGTGGAAAGGTTTATAGTATTACTTGGCAGAAAAACTCAATGCTGTAAAGATGTCAATCCTTTCTAAGCTGATTTATAAGTTTAATTTTCTCAGTAGAATATCAACAGTGTTTTTTTCTGGAGCTAGATAAGGTGGTAATTATGTTCATTTAATTATTTAATCCTGGGAAAAGGATCACAAATTGTCAAGTAAGTAGGAAAACATTTCCCACCATATATAAAATGACATCATAAATTACTATTATTACATAATTTATAAAGTAGATATAACTAAAAGTAGCATAATATTGGTTCATGAATACAGACTAATTAGGCAGACTAATAAAGTAAACAGAAACAGGCATACCTGTATATGGAAAGTTAGTTGATATGTGGGAATCTCAAATCTGAGGAAAGGATGAACATCAGAATAGCTGATAGTGATATAAAGATGATAAATAGCACCTGTTTTTTACAATAAACACCCAAAATTCAAAATGGTTTAGAGATTTAAATGTAAAAAATAAAACCATACAGGTATGAGAAGAAAATAGGAATGAATTTCTTCAATACCTGAAATGGTATGAGCATTCTTAAGCATGATTCAAAACACAGAAGCAACAAGGAGAAATATTGATAAATTTAGCCCTATGGAATTAAAGCACATTTACAGTAGCAAAGTGTAAGACAAATGAAAACTAAAGAAGTATATTTGCCACTCATATCACAAATACAAGGAACTAATACAGAAAAGAGCTTCTAAAGGTACAGAAGAAACTGATAGAAAATCAACCAAGAGGCAACAATTTAAAGTCTTTTCGGAAGAATGTAAATGATCCTTAAACAAATAATACGCTCAACTATGTTCATTAAAATTCACCCTTCTAGCCGACTGGCAAAAAATCAAAATATTTGACAGTATACCTACCACCACCTTACCCTTCCAATATTCTACCAATAGCTACAATATGTACAAGGAGAAATAAACAGGTACAAACATCTATGGAAATCTTTTCCGATCCTTTCATGCCAGATGGGGAGTTTTTGCTCTCAACTAGCCAAAACGATAGAAAAGATGCAAAATGCAAAGTAACAAAAAAATTTGACTCAGCAGATAAAGTGTTATGCTAGGTCCAAGACTAAGCTTTAATTTTCAGTTTAAGAAATAATTAAGTCAACCAAGATGAATTTTGCTCCTCATTTAGCAAACCAATATGGATCACCTAGCATGCACCAGGCTCAACCTCCTTTCCCCGTCCCAGCGTACATCTTTGCAGAAGCATTGATGTTATCAGCTTACCCTGGATATGCCCAGGGGAAAGGTAAGTGGGGGCAGCTGTGCACCAAAGGAATAGGAGAAGACAGGCAGGGTGGACAAAAGGAAACTGGCCAGTCATGAGGCTGAATACCTGTACTCAGTGGCGGCTCAGCAGATATCCCTGTATATGCTTTGGAGGCCACAAAATTCCTTATCAAAATGATCCAGTGGTTGTTTCTTTCCTTCATCCTCACAACTGAGATTACTACTGTACCTTCCTTGTTCATTGTGTACCTACCTGGGGTTTCAAGGCTTCTCGTGATGATGTTTAGCTCTGCTGATAATCACTGTGCTCAGGATCCTAGCAGGCAACACTTCCCCCCAAAAATAAAACTGTTTGGAGTGGAAGCAATTTTGACATTGCATTCCAGTGGCACATAAAATCCCACATCAAGCAACAAGATGTTAATTTTGCTATTATGCCTTTCATCATTAAAGTTGGTAACGGCACTGCTTGCCATCTTTTGGGGGGATTGCTTACCATCTTTTGGGGTGCGTGCTTGCCATCTTTTGGGGGGCATTGCTTGCCATCTTTGGGGAGCATTGCTTACCATCTTTTGGGAGGCATTGCTTGCCATCTTTGGGGGGCATTGCTTGCCATCTTTGGGGGGCATTGCTTACCATCTTTTGGGAGGCATTGCTTGCCATCTTTTGGGGAGTATTGCTTACCATCTTTTGGGGGGCATTGCTTGCCATCTTTTGGGGGGCATTGCTTACCATCTTTTGGGGTGCATGCTTGCCATCTTTGGGGGGCATTGCTTACCATCTTTTGGGAGGCATTGCTTGCCATCTTTTGGGGGGTATTGCTTACCATCTTTTGGGGGGCATTGCTTGCCATCTTTTGGGGGGCATTGCTTGCCATCTTTTGGGGGGCATTGCTTGCCATCTTTGGGGGGCATTGCTTACCATCTTTTAGGAGGCTGAATGCCAACTTAGGAACCCTCCCCCTCTGTTAGCAAGGGCAAGACATTGTAAAGTAAGTACTTGGAAATAGGATAAAGATTAAAAAAGAAGAAGGAGGGAATATTTCTACATAAGTGCCCTACCTCAACTGGACTAATCCGGAATGTAGGGGGAGTTTTCCAAAATAGGCACTTCTATAATTCGATCTGGTACACTTTAATCAGAGATTGTCTTTTGGATATTTTAAAGAAAAGTAGCCAGGTCTGTTAATGGAAGATCAGGTGTTGGGCCTTTCAAAATATTATTCATAGTCATTAAAACAGTTCCGGGAAAAGCACTGCAGGATGATGTGGTGCCCATGATGCAGTGCCGTGAGATTGAGCTGACAGGCACAGCGCCACAGATGCTGGCACGGGGAGGGGGAGCTCCCGGGGCCTCTGCAGGCTTTCCAGAATGCCTGTCCAGGGCTGAGTCCTGTGGCCAAGAAAAAGAAAGAAGTAGTGCTTTTATGTGAATTGAAGGAGAACTTGAAAATAAAATGACCTGAAATAGGGAATACCAGATGGCGTTCGGCTACATGTGTTTATAACTTTCAAATTTCTCCTTCTTTCCAGGATGGAGTCTCCAAACCATGTTATCCCTTGAAGCACATGTAGTGAGAATGCGATGGAGTCATTTAGGCCAGAGCTGAAACAACACAGCCCGTCTGGCCAGTTTAGGTCCCACGTGACCTTCACCTCAGGTCTCCCATTCTTGTTTGGTAAATTCAGCTTTAACCTAAAGTGTATATCCTGAGTAGTTTAGGGCAACTGATTTAGGAGATTAACCTTTGAATCGGAATATTATTTGGGATCATGGGTTATACTGATTATTGTTGATTAAGATAAAGATTAACATGACTTTTACTTTGAACTTTCATATATAAAACTGTGATTTTGGAAATGGAAGAACAGAACAGTCTTGGAGAGGCTACTCTCCCTGTTCTCCAGAATCATCAGCCTTCTGACAGATAGTGTGGTGAACCTATCCACGTCTCTGCACATTCCTGACAGTGACAGGCAGCTAGACTCTCAGGGTGTTAGGCGTACTTATACTCACCCTAACAACAAAACAAAAGGACAGACTTGCTGGATGGCGGCATTCTCAGCAGCCAAGATCATTATCTAAATTCGCTTTTGACAGATCTCATTCTCCAGCATTTGCCATCTTGGCTCATGGGAAGGAATGTTTACTTTCTTCCAAATACCATCATATGCCTTAACCCTCCAGCAGCAGTCAGAAACAAATGTGTGATTGGAGCTGCAAGTGTGTCATAGAGCAGGAAAGATGATTGCAGCAGAGCCAAAGGACTGGGGAGAGGGAGCACCCTCATTTTCCATGGTGGGGAGGGTTGTAAAAACCCAGACAGTCAATTACAATCTGAATTTCTAAGAAGCGTGTTGACTTTTGCAATAAAGATGCAATATGGAATGGTTCACAACTGGAAAAAAAAAAAGATGAAAGTATCACAAATTTAGAAGTATTTGAAAAATTTATGAACCATTCCAAAAATTATAACAATCATCAAAAAAAAAAAGATAAACCCAGACGGTCCTATGTGGAGATAAGCCCAGACAAACTTTTCTATCAAAGCACGTTTTTTCTTTTTTCAAAGATGCATTGTAAGAACTATTCTGATTGTATTTTTTTTAATTTTCCTGATCTCCTCATGAGGCTCATTCTCAACCCTCAACAATTCATTTTTAAGGCTTTTGTGCTGCAAGAGGCAAAATGCAGTTATGTTGAAAATAAAAATGGCCTCACATTCAGGGGACATGCAGCAAAGCGGTCACAGGGCCGCACAGCACCATCCCCACATACTCTGTCAATCCCCTGTTGCTTCCACTGATGAAGGATGTGTCCTCCTTACCCACCCACTGCAGGATGACTTGTGAGACACAGCTCCTCCATGGCCCATCCTCAAATGCTTTAGGAACTCTTTGCAATCAGCCTGCCTGCAAAGAGTTAGGCTAGTCTTCATAAAAATTAAATGAACCTTTTCTCTCAGTTGATTTAGCATTTGCTCTGAAGTATCTATGATTTTTATTTCCAGTTCTTATGTACCTGTTATCCTAAGCTTAACTGTGGAGTACTTCAGGGTGCTGCCTTGGGAAAGCTTTTATAGTACTATTTGGATTTGAATAGGAAAAGAATGCAAATATATGCAATTTACAATTCTATGAAGAATGTGCTGGACCAGGCTTTGTTATTGAAACAGGAATGAGAAAGGCAGTAACCGGGTGGAAATTCCAGCTCATAAGAAACAGCCTAAAATGAAAGAAAATGACAATGGCTTTGGGTATATTTCTAGCATTTTACCTCCAATTAGATTTTTAATGATCTACACGTAGCTCTGATTCATAGTCATTACATCTAGAGATATCTTAGTAAATTTCCTTGTAGAGGTGCTTTGTGATTTAAAAAAAAAAGTGCTTTATCTTTTTATGAAAAGATACACAGTACAACAGTACAAAGGAAAACTGGCATTACCTGCATACATGAGGACTGGAAACACGGTCAGGCTATTAGTTCAAAGACGAAGGGGAAATCCAAGCAAATGATTTGTAGACTGCTGCTTGCCAAGACATGTTAACGCCTCAGAAAAACACATGAAACTGAAATCTCAAAGACTTTGCTTCTCCAAAAGATAGAAAGTATTGGGTGGTACCTGTGGCTAAGTGAGTAGGGAGCCGGCCCATATACCGAGGGTGGTGGGTTCAAACCCAGCCCTGGCCAAGCTGCAACAATAATCAAAAATAGCCAGGCATTTGTGGCAGAGGCCTATAGTCCCGGCTACTTGGGAGGCTGAGGCAAGAGAATTGCTTAAGCCCAACAGCTGGAGGTTGCTATGAGCTGTGACGCCAAGCACTCTACTGAGGGCAATAAAGTGAGACTCTGTCTCTAAAAAAAAAAAGATAGAAAGTATATCAAAGTGCATTTTTAATCGGATTATTTCCTAAACACAGGAAATAAAAGTAATTCTAGTGGCACATGAAATACACTGCTCAACATGTTTGCTTATTTGTGGTTAAAGTTCTCACTACTGTTTACAACAGCACTCATGCTACATTGTGAGAGTTCTTCAAGAACTTCATGGAGAAGGTGTGTTATGAAAAATCTGTGTATAGATGTCAAGACTTCTTGTGCCATAACATACTCATACTGACTAGTTATAACATGTGGGAACAGGATTTAGTTTGAGGCACAAGGAAGGATTAGACATCAGTTTGAAGATCCCCTGTGAGAGCAGCATAAATTCTGCTAAAATTTGAGCAATAATAGATGCCGTAGTTATGGTGAAGATTGAGTGGAAAAATGATGAAATCACTGGTACTTTATGAAAAAAATGATGGGTACAATGCCCAAAATAAATGAGCAGCTTCCAAATGGATCATTCATTTTAAGAAGGGATAATCTATGATGAAGATGAAGGCCACGGCAGCACCATTCACATCAATTTATCAGGAAAAAATTATTTTTGTTCATGCCCTAATTGAAGAGAACTGACGATTAACAACAGAAATAATAGCCAATATCACAGACACCTCGGTTGGGTCAGCTTACACAATTTTGACAGAAAAATTAAGGTTGAGCAAACTTTGCACTTGGTGGGTGCTAAAACTTTTGCACCCAGATCAGCTGCACACAGAGCTTTCAATGGAAATGTTAAATAAGTAGGGTAGAGATCCTGAACCCTTTCTTTGAATAATTGTAACAGGAGATAAAAGGTGGCTTCACCAGTACAACCCTGAAGATAAAGCACAATCAAAATAGTGGCTACCAAGAGGAGGAAGTGGTACAGTCAAAGCAAAAGCAGCCTGCAGACCAGACAAGAGCACAGGTCACAGCAACAGTTGTATTGGGAGTTGAAAGCATTTTTCTCGTTGACTTTCTAGGGGACCACAAATAATAACACGCTTATTGTAAGAGGATTTAGTGAAAAATTCTTGGGAATTTTGGTAAAGATGAGTGAGTCTCTCGGCACCATGACGATGCTTCTGCTCCTTCCTCTCATCAAACAAGGGCAATTTTGTGAGGGCCTCAGTAGAAAATCACTACAGATCTACTTTACAGCTCAATTGGGCTCCTTCTGATTTGTTTTTGTTTCCTAATCTTAAAAAAATCTTTAAAGGGTACTCATTTTCCCTCAGTTATTAATATAAAAAAGATTCCACTTCTCCATGAATTTTTTGAAGTATATATTATATTCATATATTACAGATATACTATACTTATATATTACAGATGTATTTGTTATTGTTAAAGTATTATTTATTATTTTAAAAACTGAAAATAAAGGCATTTATCTGCCTTTCTTGTGTGCACTATATTTTAGAGTAGACAAACAGTTTTTGTTTTTCAGGGTTTTTTGTTTTTTGATTTGTTTGTTGAGACAGAGTCAGACTTTGTCATCCAGAGGAGAGGGGTAGAGTGCTCTGGCATCCTCATAACTCACAGCAACCTCAAACTCTTGGGCTCAAGTGATCCTTTTGCCTCAGCCTCTCCAGTAACTGGGACTACAGGGGACTGCCACAAAGCCCGGCTGTTTTTAGAGACAGGGTTTCACTCTTGTTCAGGCTGATCTCGAACTCCTGAGCTCAAGTGATCCACCCACCTCGGCCTCCCAGAGTGCTAGGATTACAGGCGTGAGCCGCTGCTCCCAGCCTGGTAGACAAACAGTTGATGAGAAAAGGCTCTTTACAGAAGAGCTTCAATTAACAAACGCAGAGAAAAACAATAGACTTAAAAATCAAAACTTAACAATTTTTAATAAAATGACTGATCGGCAAAGCGGTAACTAAAATCCTTCGGTGAGAAGCTCATGGTGGAGATTTTATAATGTGAGGACCGACTTAGAATACCTAAACTTACTGGTCAATTTTAACATTACTAGAAATGGGAGATAGGGCCAATAGTACCGCCTGATGTGATGCAAACTGGAAGTATCCACATCACCTATAATATATTCTTCCAAAAAATGAAATTGTAGGCCAGGCATAGTGGCTCATGCCTGTAATCCTAACACTCTGGGAGGCTGAGGCAGGTGGAATGCCTGATCTCAAGAGTTCGAGATCAGCCTGAGCAAGAGCAAGACCCTAATCTCTAAAAATAGCTGGGCGTTGTGGCAGGTGCCTTGGGAGGCTGAGACAAGAGAATCGCTTGAGCTCAAGAGTTTGAGGTTGCTGTGAGCTATGATGCCAGGGAACTCTGCTGAGCATGACCAAGTGAGACTCTGTCTAAAAAAATAAGAAAGAAAGTAGGAAAGAAAAGGAGGGAGCATGAGAGGGAGGGAGGGAAGGAAGGATCAGATAGAGCCTCTAGGTACATCTGCCAGGTAATAGGAAATATACAGAATAGAAGAACACATTAAATAGCACCTCAAGAGTGTAATCAGCCAAGTCTGCAACATAGGGAAGTCGACAGAAAAATTACTTGACGTCCTATAAATAGCAGCAAACGAGAAAAGTAAAATCTTTATAAGACACGGTCCACCAATTGCAAGGCAAGGTCCTTATTCTGATTTCAATTTGGGAAAAAAAAACCTACTGTCAAAAGTAAGTTTCTTGAGAAAATTAAGAAAAACTAAATATAGACTATTTGGTGATATTAAGAAATTACTGTTAATTTTATTAAGCATGACCGTAGTCTTTCCTAACTACTAGAAATACAAATATAAGTATTTTACTCCCATTTTAATTACTAGTATTTTAAAACTAATCTCAGGCTGGGTGCCTGTATCTCAGTGATTAAGGCTCTGGTCACATGCTCCAGGGCTGGTGGGTTTGAACCTGGCCTGGGCCTGCTAAACTAATAATAATAATAATGCTAGCTGGGCATTGTGGTGGGCACCTATGGTCCCACCTACTAGGGAGGCTGAGGCAAGAGAAGCACTTGAGCCCAAGAGTTTGAAGTTGCCATGAGCTATGATGCCATAGCACTCTACTGAGGATGACAAGTGAGATTCTATCTCATTAAAAAATGAATAAATAAAATAAAACTTATCTCAGAGTATATTATTTCTCTCATTAACCATTAAATGATAGCAAAACCAATTTAAGATGTTAACTCCAGAAACAGAAAGATCTATGATCATGTGATTCGCCTAATGTTGCCCAGATAGTAGCAGAACCAGGATTATAAATTAGCTTGCTTTCTTATTTCTTCCAAATGTTCCGGTTGCATAAAGGAGGGTATAAGATGTCTAATATCTGAATATAGGCAGGAATGAGACAGGACTAATAAATAAGCTCGGGAGCCTGAATCATGAGGTAAGAGGGTCCTGAAGGATACCGGAGACAGGAGTCAAGGAGTCCTGCCCAAGAAAGTCACTCAAGGAAAAGCAGAGCCAGCAGGCGGCAGGGCTGAGCACTGCAGGGGCAGCCTGGGAGAGCCCAGGGTCTGAGTTCATTCCAACTGCTCCTCGCTTCTCTGGGCTGGACTCTGACCACTGCTTCCTGGGGAGACATGGCAGGCCACCCTGTTGGTTTTTGCCTTGGAGTTGAGAATTGGGTTGTCAAGAAGGAGAAAGAGAAATAGTGGCTTTTTCCTGCTTGATGGTTCACTGTTCTTTCCCACTGCTTTCCAAATGAACATGCAGAGGATGACTCACCAGGTCATCTTCCTAACACTACCCTATGGACCAAAGAATGGACGACGAAGAGATAAAATGTTTCATAATAAATCTAGTTAAGAAAGTAAAACAGATTTACTTAGCTTCTAATACTGAGCACAGAGAACAATAGCTACAAACAGTTAGGCAAAATATAATTAAAGAAAAACTTCTGGATGAGAAGTAGGAAGCTTCCTAGCTTTAGGACAAAATGCAATCAATCTATCCATCTGCTAATAAAACTCAAAATTGTCCTGGTTATTCTTATTTATGACAGTGGTACCAATCATGTGTCCTGGTTATTTTTGACCTCATTAAAACCCAAATGACTTCAGAGAGACTCTTCTGGAGACTTTCTATCCCAACTGAGGTCTAACACAACTATTCTACATGAAGCCCTAGTTTTCTCCATACAGACAACTCTCAGGAGTTAGTTTGTTTTTTTTTCTTCTCCTTCCCCCCTTGTTTCTGATGGCAGAAGCCCAGATGGCAGTGCCAGAAAAACTAAGCTATATCCTTACTGAAGAATTTGTTGGGGACAGGCAAAGAGTCAAATGACAAATAAATTAATTCCTGTGTTAATCTCTTCATTCTTTATTGGGAGGGGGGTGGTAAAGAATAATCAACTACTGGGGGTAAGTTTGATAGATGGAGGGTAAACGGTGGGACCACACCTACGGAGCATATCGCAAGGGTACAAGTCAAATCTATCAAGTAAAGAACATAAATGTCTTAACACAATAATTAAGTAAATGAGGTGAAAGCTATATTCATTAGTTTCATGTTAGCATTCCAAATTGTATAAAAAATCAACACATTGTACCCCACAGATGCATAAAGGTATTCATGATCTATGTGTATAAGACGTAATAAAAAGAAAAAAATTAACAAAATAAATTTAAAAAATAAAGGAAGGATGGGGAAAAGGATAAAAAGAAAAAAAAAGAACAATCTACTAGAAAAACCACTGGAATACAATTAGAAGGAGAATAAAGAAAAGTGGAAGCACAAAACTGTAAAGCCAAGTCCACTGCTAAGGAACCTCCGTGGTCTTAGTGCTGGGTGGATGCTGCTGGCTGGATGTTTCAGCTTATGATAAGGAGGGAGTCAGTGAGAGATTTCTCAGGCACAGAGCCCTGGCAGCCCCGGCTAGTGAGGGGAGTATTGAAGGGAGCAGTGGCAAACGTGTGCTCCAGATGGGAAAACATGAAAGAAGGGATGTGCAGAGAGGGAGGTGAGAGAAGGAGCTGGCTAAGAGCTGGAGATGTGGATGAAAGTTAATAAAAGAAGCAGGTACTTGTGAACAAGAAGCTTGCATCATAAAAAGAGATAGGGTAGTGGTGAAACTTATTAAATGTAGAATATCAAAGTCTTCATATAGTGATTAAGAAAATGCCATGAAGGCTATCTCTAACAGTACGATCAAAATATTCCTGATTGTATATGAAGGAATCATGGTGCCCCATGATTGCACCAATGTACACAATTATGATTTAATAAAATTATTTAAAAAATAATAAAAAATGAAAAGAGATAGGAACCCTGGGCCTCCCTGTGAAAGTTTGCTTAAAACTGGCCATCCCAGCAGGAAGGGCCTTAGGTTTGCCATGCAGTGGCTGGGTGACTGCCATACGTCCACTATTCCTTATATTTGAGATAAATGTTACTTCAGTTTTCATGCAAAAGCACATTCTGTTAGATCTCTGCCTGCAGGCATGGGGAGAAAAACACAGTTGCAGCGTCTTACTGGGCTTTCCTAAATTGAACAGGTGGCTGCTTCTTGGACCTCTGAATAGTGGTGATATCAACCTCTAGGACAGCCAAGCACAGAACACAATCCAAACAATGGACTTCTTTTGCTTGGTGTCAGCTCAGCTTCCTACAAACAAAATTAAAGCAGCATTGGGTTAGCAATTGGAAACATATATCAAAGGGAGGAAGCTTAACTCAAAACAGATTTTCCTAACCATCTTCAATGTACACGTATTGGAAGAATGCATCTTTTACTTGTAGCAATGCAAATGCTAGTGAGTATAAACATATGTGTGACAGTTTGCCAGCAATTTGTTCCTGCCCTTGAATGATGAGACCCGAACAGAATCCACGGCAGAATGTGGAACTCCCATTGGCTTCAACATGAAATATAGAGAAATGAATGGTGTTGACAGGAAGGGATACTGGAGAGTCTTGAGAGTAACCCTTTGTGGGGAAGCACGCTGGTCTCGTGTTCTGCAATGCGCGCTTCGAATGGTACATGCATATCCTTTCCTACCAAGACTAGGGCTGCTGAAGGAATGCAAATATCACTGATATTATTTGAGAGAAAAATAACTTTGCAAAGACCAGTAAAAGAGGAATCATTCTGAGAAGAGAAGGAAGGAGCCAGAAGAGCCTCCTGCTGAGCACGGTGGGAAGTCCCTTCCTCCAGATCAGCAACCCGGCTGTGTTTCAGTTTCCCCAACAAGCACTGCATCTGATCCCAGAAGAAAAAGGTTTCCTTAGTAGACATTCGGAGTTCCTTTGCGAGGGAAAAATCCACTTCAGCCCGGCTAAACCAGCTCAGGAAAGATGAAAAAGCTGTGGCTGAAGATGTTCCAGAATTAATGCGCCGTACCAGTCCACATAATACTTGCCTCTCGGTTTCTCTTTTACCAAACAAATGCAGCTGCCAATTCGTCCATCTGTAAAAGTGCTCCCTGTGGCTCCCCGCAAGAGAATTACTGAGTTATTTTGTTTGTGGAAGTTGTCTCCTTGGGTATTGTTTACTTTCTGTGGATAAAGTGGGGAGCACGCAGGTCCTTTTACTGAAATTTCATGTTCCATGCGTACGCTGTATTTCCAGACCAGAACAGCAGCCTCTCCTTTCCTTTTTTTTCTTTTTCTTCTTTTGTCATTCCTAAACTTCAGTGTCTTCAGGGTCTACCTCCAAGAGAGCCTTGCCTACTCCTCCATCCCACATGGATGCCCCCACACAAGCCCATGTGCCAGTGCTCATTACATGTGGTCTCACAGCAGCATCAGCAAGTTATTTCTTTTAAAAGTCTAAGCCCTTCAATCAATCAGTAAGGCCTTTGTGGACGGAGGTATGTTTCTTACCTACCACATATCACTCCTGACTTAAAATAGACACAGAAATACAGGGGGGGTGCAAATAAGAATTATTTTTCTGTTCTCCACCCATATCCAAATATATAATAGAGCAAATATGCAGGTTATTCAGATATTTCACCCCATTATTAACACGTGATGAGAGAGGGAAAGAAAAACAGGCAATAATAAGGAAAATCCTATCTCCTGTGCTTATTTTTGTGAATCTGATAATTAAAGTAAAAAGAAAAAGATATAATTGATGAGTAAAACCAAAGTGTACAAACTAATAGGGAGTGGACAACAGAAGAACAGGGAGTCTCAGATGGTGGGGGAGCCGTTGTCTGGACAGGGAGTGAGGGGTTACTAGAACTTCTTTAGATTTCATAAAATTTGTAACTTTTAAGTAGGAAGATCCATCTCTCATCCTTTTGGAAAGCAATTCAGCATTTGATTTAAAACATCTGAAGCATAAATAAACAAATCCAGAGGCTGAATTCTAAGTATGCCTTTAATCAAAAGACAGAAACCTCAAGAAAACTGGGTTACTAGTAAGGTGATAGATCACCTATTTTGAGGAGGCTTTGTTTCTACTATAAACATGAAATGCTGGATTAAGTAAGTATTTGTATAGAAAGTATATCCAAACATATAACCAGTCTTAAATCACAGGGAAATCCCAAGTTGTCAGACATGAAGAATAATAAGGGAAACCTGCTGCTACTGGGGCAGGGGGTGTGGCAGGTGGCGTTAAGGTCCTATTAGGGCTCCTGACACCCACATAGGGAGGGAAGGTTGCTACAAGCCTGCACTAAGCAGGAGTCCCACACCTTCATAGACATGCCCATGTGCACACAGGCACACACACAGAGTCTGGGAACCACCAAGCAACTTTAGACACTCAGGCCTTGAAGTTGAGACAAAGGCATCTGTAGACCTGGACCAAGTACAGTTCCAAAATTACATTACTTTCGCAACAGGCAAACTTCAAGCCAACAATTGAATATAAATGCTGTCCCAGAAACACGAACACGACCCTATTTAAAACATAAGTTTCAGCTAGGCAAAATTTCTTAGGAGCAAAAGGCACTACAAAAAAAAAAATTGGTAAATTACACTTCTTTAAAATCAAAACTTAGTTCTTCAAACATACTGTAAAAGAAATGAAATGCACCTGGAAGGCAGAGTCAGGTAGACTACTAGAGTTCAGGAGTTCAAGACCAGCCTGAGTGAGAGAAAGCCCTCCATCTCTACTAAAAATTGAAAAATCTAGCCAGGCCTAGTGGAGCCAGGCTGTCATCCCAGCTACTCGGGCGGCTGAGGCAAGAGGATCACTTGAGCCCAAGAGTTTAAGGTTGCTGTGAGCTATTATGATGCCAAGACACTCTACCCTACCACCCAGGGTGACAAAGTGAGACTCAGTCTCAAAGAAATGAAAAGAGAAGTCACAGACTGGGAGAAAATATTTAGAAAATAGATGTCTAATAAAGGACTCATGTACAAAGCTCTTTCAAGTCAATAAATAATAAGGCACAAAACTCATTTGAAAAACATATGAAAGATTTGAGCAGACCCTTTACCAAAGAATTTTTTAAAACTTAAAACTAACCATACAAAACGCTAGCAAAAGGCTTGGTGCCTATGGCTCAACGGGCTAAGGCCCCAGCCATGTACACCTAAGCTGGCGGGTTCGAATCCAGCCTGGGCCTGCCAAACAACAATGTCAGCTGCAACCAAAAAATGGCCAGGAGTTGTGGCAGGCGCCTGTAGTCACAGGTACTTGGGATGCAGAGGCAGGAGACTCGCTTGAGCCCAGGAATTGGAGGTTGCTGTGAGCTGTGATCCTACAGCACCCTATACAGGGTGACAGCTTGTAGGCTCTGTCTCAAAAAAAAGTGCTAGCAAGGAAGCACAGCAAATACAATTCTCCTGCATAACTGGTAAGAATACAGAAGGGAAAGGAAAAATGGTATAACTACTTTGGAAAGGAGTTGCAGGGTCTTACAGTACCCCTAAGCAACCCCTCACCTAAGATGAGGGGTTACTGGGATGCCCAGCAAGCCTACTCCCAGGCATTTACCCAAGCAATATAAAAACAGCTATAGGTAAATGTATTAGCTTTACTCAAAATTGCCAAAAAACCAGAAACAACTAAAATGCCCATTACTAGGGAATGGATGAACAAGCTATAATACAGCCATGTGCCGCAATGCTCCTCAGGGATAAAACAATGAACTAAAGATACATGGCACAGCTGGGTTAACCTCAAAAGCATTACACTAAGTAAAGAAGGCCAACACAGCTGAAGTAATTTCCAGGGGCTGGAGTAGGGGAAGATGATTAAATCCAAAGAGGCAGGAGGGAACTTACTAGAGTGGTAGGAATAGTCTACATTTTTTATATCACTTACTTGAATGCACACACTTACCAAAACTCATCAAACAGAGCACCGAAAGAGGGCATTTTACTGTATATAAATTATTCCTCAGTGAATTTGAAATTTAAAAAAATGAATGCATATCGTGTTTTTGATTTTGTGAACAGTGTATAGAATTAAAAGTTTCAACGCACATTAAACAAAGTTCCAGAAGTGAAGAAGTCGGTGAGTGGGAAAGGGGCAGTGTTCAGCGGTTTAATCGCTGAAATGTTAACAAAATTAAAGAAATCTATTTCTTCAGATCAAAGAAGCACATTAAAGTCCTGAGCAGGACAAATTTGAAGAAAACCTGAAGAATATCAAGTGATAAAAAAGTCAAAGAGCTACTAAATAAAAAAGATTAAAAATAATGACAATTTTCTCAGTGGAAACTGGCTCTTCGGGTTTCCTGTTTAATTGTCTGCCTCCTATATACCTCTAGACTGTGCGAATATAAATCCACCCTCCTTTTCTTCCTTCCTAATAAGAGAAAATCTCTTTGCTGCAACCTAAGAGTTGTTCAGATTTGAAGCATTTATTTCTGTTTTGATTAATGGTCAACTCAGATGAAAACTCCAACGTATCATCTAAAGACGTCTCATAGCTTAAGATTAAGTTATTCTTTGTAAGTTGTAATTTATAAATATTTTGCTATCATTCTATTTGGATAAGTCTGGCATGAACATACCACCTACCTAGATGTCTAAAAGGAAAGGTACTTCTAATATCTATCACCTTTGGAGTTATCTGTGATTTTACTATGCCATGGGGAAAAAAGGCATTTTTCTAACTTATTCACGTGCTTCTCGACTGAAAATTTTAAGAGAAATTAATAATTATTTATTGGAGACTATCCAACATCCAAAGAAAGGCCAACTTAGTTACTTAGATTAAAGCCTATTCTAGAGATGTACTTAAGAAATTATTTTTATTTTCACATAATTATAGATTCATATAACTTGTAAGAAATAATAAGAGAGATTTAATGTACCCTTTATGAATTCATCCATCCATGAACATTTGGGTTGCTCCCACCTTTTTACTGTTGTGGTATGTATGCTATGAACTTAATTGTATTAATATCTCTTTGAGATCCTGCTTTAAATTCTTTTAGATGCATACTCAGAAGTGGGATTACTCGTTTCATATGGCAATGCTATATTTACTTGGGGGTGGGAGGGAACCTCCATACTGCTTTCCGCAGAAGCTGCACCAGTGTACATTTGTCATCAAGAGTGCAGCAGGGTTCCAATTTTTTCACATCCTTGCCAACACTCATTGTTTTAAAGGTTTTCTTGGTGGTAGCCATCCTAAAGAGTGAGGTGTGGGCAGGATTTCTTATGACACAAAAACAAGATAGAAGGAAAGGATTAATTTGTCTATGAAATTTGATTAATAAATTATCTCATGATTCAAAAATTAATTTAATAAGCTTCGTAAACAGACTGAGAGGAGTCATCTGTAACATATTTAACTAACAAAATTAGGATCTAGAAGACATGAAGAACTCCTAGAAACAAAAACGAAGAATGAAACCACTCAACAGAAAATGGTCAGAGAATGTGCACAGACAGTTGAGATAAACAGAAGCCCAAATAATCAATAAATACATAAAGAAAACTTCATCTCTTTATTGCTCAATATTTTGTTGCAGCAATCGTCTGATTTCTTTTCTGAATGTATTTATCTTCATTCATTCTCTACAAGGTTTTTGTTTCTAGTCCTTATCTTAAACATTGTTATTGTTATTAAATATTAAGCCTTTTTAGTTTTGTGAAGGCAAAAGGTGGAAACCAAATAAACACATGTATGTGTATAGAGAAAATAAAAGAAAAGAAAATTTCATCTCACTTGCTGTCAGGTTAGTGCAAAGGAAAACAACAATGAGGTGTCATCCCACACTTATTATATTGTAACAGTTTCAATATCTGACAACGTTTGGAAAAGATGTGAAGGAAACAGAACTTTCCATACTGCTGTTGGGCACGTAAGTTAAAACAACTGCTTCACAGACCAGTTTGCCTATAACTAATACAATAAGAAGTGCCGGGGTAACGCAACACAGTGGCAATCCAAGGTAGATACATTTCTCCGGTGACTCTGGAACATGTAAACAATGAGATGCATTCAGGATCTGTAGCAGCATTGTCTGTCATGGAAATAACCTAATTGCTCATTGACAGTAAGGTAATGAATCATAAATTGCAGCTTAATCATTCCAGAAAGCAATTTAAGTTATTAATTTAGAAATTACTGCATTAAGATGGATAAATCTCCCAAACTATGTCAGAGGATATATACAGTCTGATACCATGTACGTGTGATTTTTAAAACATATTACACCATCTTGTGTAATTTTATGAACTCAAAAAGATGAAAATATAAAAAAATTAAAAATATGGATAAAACTCACACAGTTCAAAAGGCGGCTCACTCTGAAGGCAGAGATAGGGAAAGAACATGGAGAAGCAAAAAAAAAAAAAAATATATGCTTTACCTCTTAGCAATTTGTTCCCTTGAGCAACATGGCACTACTTATTACTAACATTGCGCCCAGGTCATGTATCCACATGGGTGTTCAGTTTATTACTCTTCGTATTTTTCTTTATTATTTGCAGGAGGCAATGGATATAAATGGATAAAGAGGCATTTAGGTCAGCCACTGTCAATGAGCTGATGCAAGGGCCACGTATCTGTCTCATTTCCATGCACTCAATCTCATATTCATTTCATAGAGAAACAAACTGTAATATAAAAGTATCCAATGTACTCAGCCCTAATATGAATCTAATTTATAGCTTTCCTATCAAGGCTAAAACCCAATTATAGCACAAGAATACAGGGAAAAGGAAAAGGGGGGGAGGGGCAGGATGGGTGGAGGGAGGGCAATTAGTGGGATCACACCTACGGTGCATCTTAGCAGGGTACTGGTGACACTTATTAAAGGCAGAGTATCAATGTTTTTATATAGTGATCAAGAAAATGCCATGAAGGCTATCTGTAACAGTACGATCAAAATATTTCTGATTGTATATGAAGCACATTGTGCCCTATGAATGCACCAATGTACACAATTATGATTCAA
>CAUYON010109235.1:0-16889 GCA_963573935.1 Arctocebus calabarensis
CGGATGCCTGTAGTCCCAGCAACTTGGGAGGCGGAGGCAGGAGACTCGCTTGAGCCCAGGAATTGGAGGTTGCTGTGAGCTGTGATGCCACTGCACTCTACCCAGGGTGACAGCTTGAGGCTCTGTCTCAAAAAAAAAAAATTATATAATAAATAAAAAAATAAATTTATATAATAAATAAAATTTATATTAATCTGAAATTTAAAAGACATACATCTTTATTTCCATGTGCATTATTTGCTTTAAATAGGGATGCATTGTCACCTTGTACCTCTCTGAGGAAAAGGATTTGTGGTTTTATTGTTCTTCCTTCTATTTTAATAAGTGAAAGGGCAAAGGTGCCCCCAGGTATCAAAGTTTTGAGACTGAACTGAGGAGGAGAGATCTGAGGTTGGCAGGCACAGGAATATCTGGCAGTATGGACGGAAATAAGGTACAGAAGAGACCCTGCTACAGAAGACAGTGGCTGATCCAAACAGACATTCAGCAAGACAAACGAACGGAGGAAAAAGTAGGAGACCCAGTCCGTCCTCCTGTGTGGTTACTTATGTATTTATATATTCCTTCAATTCATATTGAGACCAGACCCACAATATTTAAACTTGACACTCTAGAGGGAGACATTATCTTTTTCAGATCAGACACTCTCAAACAAAACAACCTGTCTTAAAATAACTAACCTACATGCAAAATAATTTGTGATATGGTGCCACCTAGTGGTCGAAGGTAAATTTATGTTAGGAGTCTAAACAAAATCACGGAGGTCTTCAATACACCCAAGTGTAACACAAACCAAACCCATAGGAGATGTGGAGAAACCTGGGCATTTCCAAGGCCAAAATTCCAAGGCTTAATGTGAAACGAGTGGCAGCAGTGGTTGTAGAAAGAGATCAAGGCTGTAAGAGGCATTTCCCAAGAATAGAGGGGAAGTGTGAAAGATGATTCTGGTTTTCACCTTGGATGCTTCTAGCTAGGCTCTTTAGCAGGTCCAAGGATCTTCTGAATGATCTCAGAGATTCTGGGAGCATTCAGCCTTATTGTAGGCCCACTGCCCTGATTTTAGGAATGTTTTTGGACAAGGCTGTGTTTACCTAAGGTAGGGAGGGGACAGGAATGAAGGAAGAGCGTTAATGCTGAGGGTACTTGGACTCGCCCCAGGGTCCTACTGCATGTTGTTACACACAAGGTTTGTGAGTCACTTGGCTTCACACATGTAGAGGCTGATATGCTCATATTATACACACAGAAGGCTGGGGTTGGGAGAGGGCATTTGAGCTTCCTGAAGGCTTGCCCAGTCATTACCATCTACAATCACCCCATCACCAAGCACACACACACACACACACCCCTATTAAGAAGTTTTGGGTTCTGAAACTTGCACATCTCTCTGTGGCAAAGAATTATGTCATCAATTTGCTGTTTTCTGACTCTGCTCACTTCCTTCTGAAATCCCCAAGATATGTAAAACCTGTCTGTTTACCTAAAGGATTAACAGGACTTGGTTTTCCTTCTGTGGTAGTCAACTCCTGACATTTATCAGTACAGTTGCCAAGCAATGGATAGGAAAATGAGGTTTCCATACAGCCTCCTCTCTGTTCAGAATGTTCAGAGGAATTGTTAACTATGGTTGACAGTTCAGGGATATTTAAAACAGTTGCTTGACCTCACCTCTTCATTTGTAATGGCAGAGCACTCCTAAATACAAAGTAACTTAAAACTATTCACGCCAGGCATGATGGCTCACGCCTGTAATCCTAGCACTCTGGGAGGCACAGGTGGGTGAATTGCCTGAGCTCAGAAGTTCAAGACCAGCACGAACAAGAGTGAGACCCTGTCTCTACTAAAAATAGAAACACTAGCTGTGCGTTGTGGTTGTGTATGCCTGTTGTCCCAGCTACTCAGGAGGCTGAGACAAGAGGATCTCTTGAGCCTAAGAGTTTAAGGTTGCTGTGAGCTATGATGGGCTGTTAGACTCTGTCTCAAAAAGTATATATATATATATATATATATATACACATATATTATACACACAGACACACACACATGCATATATATATATGTATATGAACATGGTATGGAGAGCCTAAGATATCATCCGAAACACAAAGTCTTTACCCTTTTCACTTCTCCATCCCTAGGACCCTTTCCTTCATGGTCTGAGATAGCTACTGCGGTTCTAGCCATCATATTTGCATTATCAGCAAGATGGAAGATTAGCAGAAAAAAGGGCAAAAGAAGAGAAGCTAGCTGTCTTTTCAAAGCAGTTTGCCACAGCTGCCATACAAGTTTTCTCTTTGCATCTCATTGACGAGAACTTAGCCCTGTGGCTACACCAGACTGCAAAGGAAACTAGGAGAATGGAAATGTTTGATCGGGTGGCCAACTTAAAATCAGAGATTGTATGACTCGGGATAAGATGTCAGGATAGGGAGCTAACAGTCTCTACTTCAGACATGTTCCCATACTACATTATTTTTTAAAAGGTGGAGGAAGAGTGCAGTTTTCAGAAACTTAAGAAATTGGTTACAAGCGTTGGTTGAAGGGGAGAGGAAAGAGAGGAGAATGGGAATGTGGTAGAATGGATGAGGCTAGAGTTATACTTCTTTAAGAATACCTTTTTGTGTGGCTCAGCGCCTGTGACTCAAGGGCTAAGGCACCAGCCACATACACCTGAGCTGGTGGGTTCAAATCCAGCCTGGGCCCACCAAACAACAATGACAGCTGCAACCAAAAAATGGCCAGGCGTTGTAGCGGGCACTTGTAGTCCCAGCTACTTGGGGAGTGGAGGCAGGAGACTGGCTTAAGCCCAGGAACTGGAGGTTGCTGTGAGCTGTGATGCCACAGTACTCTATCCAGGGTGACAGCTTGAGGCTCTGTCTCAAAAAAAAGAATACCTTTTTGTGTATAAGCCTATATTTTTCATTATTAACATAGGTTTGTTTATTCATTTGGGGGACTTTTGTAAGCCAACTTCAATATAATTGCCGTATTTTAAAATAACTTAATTGTTTTAGTGAAAATGACCTAAGAATTTGACCTCTGTATGTATGTGTATATACAATTGATAGTAGTATCAGCCCACTAATTGCTGCAAATATATTAACTATATATTGAAAAAAAAATTGCTAAGGGCTGAGTCACCATGGAGAGGACCGTGCAAGTGTATCCTTGTGGTCTCCTTGAGAAGACCTGTTCTCCCAGACCTCACCCTTCTCAGGTATCCTCTCTCACCACAATTAAAGTTTGGGAGTTTTTTGACTGTAAAAAACTAGTATATTTAATATGTACACTACACAGTATCTTAAAGAGGAGAACCCAGCCCTGCCCAAACTGCAACAAAAAAATAGCCAGTACCATGCTGCCGTGGATGTGGAGAAAAGGGAACACTTCTGCCCTGCTGGTGGGAATGCAAGCTAGTGTATATCCAAAGGACCAAAAATCACTTGACAATAAAGATATTTGCACCAGATTATTCATTGCAGCTCATAACTGCCAAGTCACGGAAGAAGCCTAAGTGCCCATCAACCCATGAATGGATTAATAAATTGTGATATATATATATATATATACCATGAAATACTATGCAGCATTAAAAAATAGAGACTTTACCTTTTTTATGTTTACATGGATGGAGCTGGAAAATATTCTTCTTAGTAAAGTATCTCAGGAATGGAAAAAAAAATACCTTTTTGTATATCTCTGACTTTTAAGAGCATAGTAATGCTTCACATTCCCTTCATGTTCAAAACAATTCAAATAATTGTTCTCAAATAATTTAAACCAATAGGTATACAAAGAAAATGAAAAAATAGAATAAAAACAATAATAGGCTTCTACTACTATTATTTCTGTAATCCTAGCACTCTGAGAGACTGACATGGGTGAATTGCCGGAACTCAGGAGTTCGAGACCAGCCTGAGCAAGAGCGAGACCCCGTCTCTAAAAACAGCCAGGCCTTGTGGTGGGCACCTGTGGTCCCAGCTACTTGAAAGGCTGAAGCAAGAGAATCGCTTGAGCCCAAGAGTTTGAGGTTGCTGTGAGCTGTGAAGCCATGGCACTCTACCCAGAGCGACAAAGTGAAGCTCTGTCTCAAAAAAACCAAAAAACAACCAAAATAAAAAACCTGTAATGCATGAACTTAACTATATTATAAATAAAAAATATAATCAGGAAGAAAAGAACTACTCTAATTAATTTTGGGAAATAATAGCTAACCCAGAGGCAAACAACAAAAAACTTACACACACATCTAGTTAGTAAATGTGTTTTTCACAGCAGTATGAGTTACAATTCTGCTTTACTTTATGTGTATCCTAGAACTGAATGAGTAAGGAAATATATTGTACACAAGGAACAGCCTGTTTCTCACTTTTGGAAAAAAGTTACAAATAAGAATCCTGTCGTACTGTATTAGAGTCAGAGGTATCAGCATAAAATTATAGGTTTTGAATATACAGATCCAGTGTACAAAAATATAGATGTTGGCTCGGCGCCTGTGGCTCAAGCAGCTAAGGTACCAGCCACGTACACCTGAGCTGGCAGGTTCAAATCCAGCCGGGGCCCGCCATATAACAATGATGGCTGCAACCAAAAAATAGCTGGGTGTTGTGGCAGGTGCCCATAGTCCCAGCTACTTGGGAGGCGGAGGCAAGAGAATCACTTGAGGCCAGGAGTTGGAGGTTGCTTTGAGCTGTGATGCCACAGCACTCTACCCAGGGTGACAGCTTGAGTCTCTGTCTCAAAAAATATATATATATATAGATGTCTACGCATGCATGGTTTCGTATAGACACATGTATTTCCTAGCTTTTTCTACAGCTTAGAGGTAATGAAAACCCAGTAGCAATGAGCACACATAGAAAACACATATTGGTTTCAATATATCATTCTTAGGTAAAGAGAACCAGGAATTCTTGGGAAAGTGCGTGATTTAAGAGCTGGGGCAAGAAAAATATAAAGAAGTCCAGAATAGGGCGGCACCTGTGGCTCATCGAGTAGGGTGCCAACCCCATATACTGAAGGTGGCAGGTTCAAACCTGGCCTCGGTTGAACTGCAAAAAAAAACCCCAGAAAAATAGCTGGGCATTGTGGTAGGCACCTGTAGTCCCAGCTACTCGGGAGGCTGAAGCAAGAGAATCGCCTAAGCCCAGGATTTGGAGGTTGCTATGAGCTGTGTGATGGCACGGCATCCACCAAGGGCGATAAAGTGAGACTCTGTCTCTACCTCTGTCTCTACCAAAAAAAAAAGAAAAAAAGAAAAAAGAAGTCCAGAATATTTTGTGCCAGAAAGTAAAGAAGCACAGTTGTCCACTGGTTTTGTAGATACTAATGTCCCTTATACTGTTTGCATATAATCTATGTATATTCTCCTGTATACTTAAAATCATCTCTAGATTACTTATAACACCTAATACAATGCCTATACATCATTTCATTTGTGTGCCTTCAGAATATTACTCAGGAAAATTCAAGTTTTGATTTTCAGAACTTTGTGAATTTTTTCCCCTAAATATTTTTGATCCGCAGTTGGTTGAATCCATGGATATAAAACTCACAAATACTGTATTCACAAAAGGCTGACTGTATTCACAAAAGGATGCTAACTTATCAAAAAGATGTAGGCATCAACCGGAAATAGCTCCTAATGGCCAAAAGTTAGAATAATTTGGGCACTAAAATAAATAATGATAGGCCAGGCTTGGTGGCACATGCCTATAATCCTAGCCCTCTGGGAGACCGAGGTGGGTGGATTGCTTGAGCTCACTAGTTCAAGACCAGCCTGAGCAAAAGTAATACCCCATCTCTACTAAAAATAGAAAAACTGAGGCAAGAGGATCACTTGAGCCCAGGAGTTGGAGGTTGATGTGGGCTATGATTCCATAGCACTCTACCCAGGGCAACAGCTTGAGACTCTGTGTCAAAAATAATAATAATAAGATAATAATAATATTGATAGTGTTGGATTGTAACCCATGTAATAAAATAAATATATAAATAATAAAATCGAAATAACTGAACAATACTTGCCTGGCAGGGGAGATACCCTGATGACGAAGGTGGTTTTCCCAGGGTGAGGCTTATCCATTGTACTCCAGATGCGCTGACCCCTGCAATTTCCTCCAATGTGGGAAAGTCAACTGCATCATTTGTGGTAGTAGGGACCTGCTTTCATGCTCCCCCTGGGGAAAAAAATAGGTAAATAAATGGAGAATTCTTACAAAAGAATTCCAATTAATCCATGTAGAAAGAAAGAAAGAAATAGAAAAATCAATGTTAGGCAAGTACCCCAATATTAATTTTTTTTTTTTTTGAGACAGAGTCTAATTTTGTCATCCCTGGTAGAATGCTATGGTGTCACAGCTCACAGCAATCTCAGATTCTTGGGCTCAAGCGATTCTCTTGCATCAGCCTCCCCAGTTGCTAGGACTACAGGTGCCTGCCATAATGCCAGGCTATTTTTAGAAACAAGGTCTTCCCCTAGCTCAGTCTGGTCTTGAACCTGTCAGCTCAGACAATCCATCTGCCTCGGCCTCCCAGAGTGCTGGGATTATAGGTGTGAGCCACCGCACCTGGCCAAATTCTTGAAGGCAAGAGGAATGCTAAGATTAGGGGGCAAAAATTTAAGGATAAACAGGATACTTGGGTATAGTTATACTATCTACCCCTCCAAGACCCTAGCAAAATGATCCAGGTTAATATCACCGGTAAGAAGACTTACCAATGTCATAAACTTCTTAATATAATGTGCTAAAAAAAAATCCTCAAATATTATAGTCATATGCTGCATAACAATGTTTCAGTTACTGATTTGACTGCATATATAATGGTGATCCCATAAGACTATAATGAGAAAAAAAAAGATAATAGAACTGAAACATTCCTATCACGTAGTGACGTGATAGGTGTTGGACTTGGTCCTACGAACAATGAATTATTTTAAATGGGTGTGGACACAATTCAATTGGCATTAAAAAACTTATTCTAAATAGAAGCATTCTGGAGCAGATGAGGAGGTTGGAGAGGCACTAGTCCCAGTGGGAGAGGATTGTGGCTTGGGAATGGCATGGTGGTGGGAATCGAAGGATCCATCCTATTAAAGTTGTAGAATCCACAGACCTTGCTTGGTTGACTGAACCAGATGGGGAAATGAAGCCTTGGAAGATTATTTTGGTTACCTACTGCTACATAACAAGGCATCCCCAAAATTAGTGGCATAAAAGAACAACATGAAGCGCTACATGCAAAAGAATGAAGTTGGACTTCTAACTTACACCACATACAAACATTAACTCAAAATGGATCAAAGACTTAAATGTAATAGATAACACTTTACAGTTTTGAGCTCGGCGCCTGTGGCTCAACCGGCTTAGGTGCCAGCCACGTACACTTGAGCTGGTGGGTTCGAATCCAGCTCAGGCCTGCCAAACAACAATGACGACTGCAATCAAAAAAACGGCCTGGCATTGTGGCGGGCGCCTGTAGTCCCAGCTACTTGGGAGGCAGAAGCAGAAGACTTGCTCGTGCCCAGGAGTTGGAGGTTACTGTGAGCTGTAATGCGACAGCACTCTATCCTGGGTGACAGCTTGAGGCTCTGTCTCAAAAAAAAAAAAACTTTACAGTTTTGGGCAGCGCCTGTGGCTCCAGTGAGTAGGGCACCGGCCCCATATACTGAGGGTGGCAGTTTCAAGCCGGCCCCGGCCAAACTGCAAAACAAACAAACAAACAAACAAAATAGCCGGGCCTTGTGGCAGGCACCTGTAGTCCCAGCTACTCGGGAGGCTGAGGCAAGAGAATCGCCTAAGCCCAGGAGTTGGAGGTTGCTGTGAGCTGTGTGACGCCACATCACTCTACAGAGGGTGATAAAGTGAGACTTTGTCTCTACAAAAAAAAAAACAAAACTTTACAGTTTTATAACTCTTCAAAGAAAACATATGGGTAAATTTTTTTTTTTTTTGAAACAGAGTCTCACTCTGTCACCCAAGCTAGAGTGCCATGGCCTCAACCCTAGGTCACAGCAACCTCATCTCCCGGGCTCAAGCAATCCTCCTGTCTCAGCCTCCTGAGTAGCTAGGAGTATAGGCGCATATCACCATGCCTGGATAACTTTTCTGTTTTTACTAGAGATAGGGTTGTGCTTTGCTCAGGCTGGTCTTAAACTGCTGATCTCAAGGGATTCTCCTGACTCAGCCTCCCAGAGTGCTGGGATTACAGGTGTGAGCCACCACAAACAACTTCATAGGAGTAAATGTTTGTGACCTTGAGTTTGGCAATGGTTTATAAAATATAACACCAAAAGAAAAAGTGACAAAAAAATAGATAAATTGGACTTCATTAAGATTTAAAAACTGTTGTGCTTCACAGGGCACTATCAAGAAAGTGAAAAGACTTAGCCAGGCATTGTGGTGGGCGCCAGCTACTTGGGAGGCCGAGGCAAGAGAATTGCTTAAGCCCAAGAGTTTGAGGTTGCTGTGAGCTATGATGCCACTCTACCCAGGACAACAACTTGAGACTCTGTCTCAAAAACAACAACAAAGGGGGTGGCGCCTGTGGCTCAAAGGAGAAGGGCACCGGCCCCATATACCAGAGGTGGCGGGTTCAAACCCAGCCCTGGCCAGAAACTACAAAAACAACAGCAAAAGTCATACCCAGATATATTATTTTACAACTCAACAACGAAAAGATAAATAATCTGCCAGTTGTGCTGGCTGGTGCATGGCTGTAGTTCCTGATAGGAGGCTGAGGTAGGAGGATAGCTTGAGACCAGGAGTTTGAGGCTGTACTGTGCAATGATTGCAACTGTAAATAACCAGAGCACTCTAACCTGGGCAACATAGCAGGACACTGTCTCAAAAAAAAATTCATTTTATAAATGAGCAAAGAGCCAGGTGCAGTGGGAGGCCGAGGCAGGTGGATAGCTTGAGCTCAGGAGCTTGAGGTTGTTGTGAGCTATGATGCCACAACACTCTACCCATAATGACAGTGAGATTCTGTCTCCAAAAATAAAATAAAATAAAATAAAATAAAATAAAATAAAATAAAATAAAAATAAGCAAAGGACTTGAATAGATACTTCTCCAAAGAAAATGTACAAATGGCTAATAAGCACAACTCACTTCACATAACACTAGGATAGCTATAATCAAATATATAATAACAAGTGTTGGAGAGGATATGGAGAAACAGGAACTCTCATTCACCCCTAGCAGACACATAAAATGGGAAAAGAGTTTGGTAGTTGGGCGGTGCCTGTGGCTCAAAGGAGTAGGTGCCAGCCCCATATACCAGAGGCAGCGGGTTCAAACCCAGCCCTGGCTAAAAACTGAAAAAAAAAAAAAGAGTTTGGTAGTTCCTCAAAACATTAAACAGTGGCTCAGCGCCTGTGACTCAACGGGCTAAGATGCCAGCCACGTACATCTGAGCTGGCAGGTTCGAATCCAGCCCGGGCCCCGCCAAACAACAATGGTGGCTGCAACCAGAAAATGGTCAGGCGTTGTAGCTGGCACCTGTGGTTCCAGCTACTTGGGAAGCAGAGGCAGGAGACTCGCTTGAGCCCAGGAATTGGAGGTTGCTGTGAGCTGTGATGCCATGGCACTCTATCCAGGGTGACAGCTTGAGGCTCTGTCTCAAAAAAAAACATTAAACAGTTACCATGTGATCTATCAATTCATCCCTAGGTATATATTCAAGAGAAATGAAAGCATATGCCCATATAAAAATATGTAAGTGAATGTTTATACAACATTATTCACAATCCCCAAACAATGGAAACAACCCAAATGTCCATCTGTTCATGAACAAATAAACAAAATGTGATATACTTTTAACAATAGTATATTATTCAACCATAGCAAAGAATGAAGTATTGACACTTGCTACAAGGTGGATGAATCCTGAAAACATTATTCTAAATTAAAGAAGTTAGACATAAAAGGTCATATATTATATGATTCTCCTTATATGTGATGTCTATAATAGGAAAGTCATAGAGTCCCCCATTAGTGGCTGGGGGTTGCAAAGAATGGGGGGTGACTACTAATGGCAACAGATTCTTTTAGGGTGATGAAAATGTTCTAGAATTAGATAGTGTTGCAATGGTTGCATAACATTATGAATACACTGCAACTCATACAGTTAAACATTTTATTTTATTTTTTATTTTATTTATTTATTATTGTTGAACCATAGCTGAGTACATTAGTGCAATCAAGGGGTAATTAAACATTTTTAAAAAAAAGAATTGCACAGTATTTGAATTATATCTCAATTTTTAAAATTAGATACAAAAAGACCCAAACAACAATGGTTTATTATTTTTCACAATTCTGGCAGTTGACTGAGCAGTTTTTCTGCTTCACGTGATATGAACTAGGATCACTCATGTGACTGCATTCAGCCATGTGACTGCATTCAGCTGGCAGCTGAGCTAGGCTGGATGATTCAAGAAGATATCATTCATATGTCTGGAAGCATGGTTCTGGCTGTCACTGGGACACTGTGATTCTCCTCCACGTGGGTTCTCTTTCTGCAGCCAGGCAACCTGGGCTTCGTTAGAGCATGGTAGCTAAATTCCAAAAGAGAGAGGAAAAATGGAAGTTGTTGTTCCTTTTAAGGGCTGAGGCCCAGAATTGAGACAGGGTCTCATGCCTTCTACTGTATTCTGTTGGCAGAACACATACAAGGTCAGCCCAGACTCAAGGAGAGGGGAAATTGACTGTATCTCTACCCCCACAACTTTATAGAGGCAATATTGATAAATAGAAGTTGCATGAATTTAGGTTATAAAACATGATGGGTTTTTTTGTTTGTTTTTTGAGACTGAGCCTCAAGCCGTCGCCCTGGGTAGAGTGTTGTAGCATCACAGCTTACAGCAACCTCCAACTCCTGGGCTTAAGCAATTCTCTTGCCTCAGCCTCCCAAGTAGCTGGCACTACAGGCGCCTGCCACAATGCCTGGCTATTTTTTGGTTGTCATTGTTGTTTGGCAGGCCTGCACCTGCCAGCTCTGGTGTATGTGGCTGGTGCCTTAGCTGCTTGAGCTACAGGTGCTGAGCCAAAACATGATGTTTTAAAATGATTAAAACATCAAGCAATCGAGCTAATTAATATATCCATCATGGGGCGAGGCGCAGTGGCTCACACCTGTAATCCCAACACTCTTACAGACCAAGGTGGGTGGATTGCCTGAGCTCCCAGGTTCAAGACCAGCCTGAGCCAAAGCAAACCTCGTCTCTAAAAATAGCCTGGTGTTGTGGCAGATGCCTGTAGTCCCAGCTGCTTGGGAGGCTATGGCACGTGAATTGCTTAAACCCAGGAGTTTGAGGTTGCTGTGAGCTGTGATGCCATGGCACTCTACCAAGAGTGACAAAGTAAGACTCTGTCTCAAAAAACAAAACAAAAAAAAAACCAACCATATATAGGCTCGGAGCCTGTGGCTCAAGTGGCTAGGCACTAGCCACATACACCTGAGCTGGTGGGTTGCCAAACAACAATGATGGCTGCAACCCCCCAAAAAAAAAAAAAAGCCAGGAGTTGTGGTGGGCACCTGTAGTCCCAGCCACTTGGGAGGCAGAGATAAGAGAATTGCTTCAGCCCAGGAGGTGGAGTTCGCTGTGAGCTGTGATGCCACGGCACTCTACCCAGGGTGACAGCTTGGGGCTCTGTCTCAAAAAAAAAAACCAAACATATATATATATATATATATATCCACCATGTTGCACTATTTCTTGTGTTTGTGTGGTGAGAACACAAGGTCTACTCTTTCAGTAAATGTCAAGTGTACAATACATTGTTATTAACTATAGTCGCCATGCTGTACGCTGGGGTCAACTCCACCTCCTGATGAGAGCAGCAGCATGCGGCACAAAGAAGCAGGACATAAAAGGTCACATCTCACATAGATTCTCTGAAGACAGACTTCCACACTGGCAAGAACCACATATAGTTGGAGGAACTGTGAATGGATAGTGGTACCACCATTAGCTAGAGGTTAAGTGACTCATCATGACACGTGACAGAGCAGAGTCCTACTGAATTTTCCACCTCTCACTCCTGAATTAATTCACCATGGCTAATGTCAGCGTGGCTATGGACAGGAGACTTGCCAATTTTGAAAGGGGAAAGAAGAGAACCAAAATGTCTTCAGTGTAGGCAAATTCTGGAACCTAGAATGTGGTGGTTAAGCTAACAGTCACTGACTAACCCTGTGACTTGGAAAACTGGGTTAACATCTGTGCCTCAGTTTACTTATCTGTAAAATGGGAGACATGAACCAACACTATATGACCACTTGTGAGAAAGTGAAAAATAACTTTGCCGACAGCTGGGCTATGAAGGGGGACTAAAAAAATAAAAAATAGTTCTGCTTGCATAATGCTCCCAACCAGGTTGGTGCCTGTGGCTCAGAGAGTAGGGCACCAGCCCCATACACCCACGGTGGTGGGTTTGAACCTGGGCCCGGCCAAACTGCAACAACAACAAAAAAATAGCCAGATGTTGTGGTGGGCACCTGTAGTCCCAGTTACTCGGGAGGCTGAGGCAAGCCCAAGAGCTGGAGGTTGCTGTGACCTGTGATGCCACAACCCTCTACCGAGGGTGACAAAGTGAGACTGTCTCTAAAAAAAAAAAAATAATAATAATGTATAATTGAATTACAACCAAAGTACAAAATAAATACCCATGAGTCTATACTGCTATAAATACATTACTGAATAAACAACTAAATGGAGAAGAGGCAAATTGCCCTTGGAGAAAGAGTCTATGTAGGTACTTCCCACTGTAGTAGGTGGTAAGTACGTACTTCCTCCTTCCCCCTTGAGTATGGGTTGCACTTAATGACTCACTTCCAGAACATAATGTGGAAGGAGACAGAATCTTACTCTGTTGTCCTGGGTAGACACCATGGTGTCAGCATAGCCCACAGCAACCTTGAATTCTTGGGCTCAAGTGATCCTCTTGCTTCAGCCTCCCTAGAAGCTGGGCCTACAGGCACACCTAGAACAGGGTCTCACTCTTGCTCAGGTTGGTCTTCAACAGTCCAACAGTCTTTGACCTCCCAGGGTGCTAGGATTACAGGCCTGAGCCACCCCACCTGGCCTAAAGCAGGAAACTTCAACAATGGAGAAAGCCTGCAAACCGCTATCTGAGGGAGGTAATCAACATTATCATAAGCAGTCATAAGATGTCCTTTTGATAGCATGTACTCTAGATTTGATATAACAAGAATGGCCAGTCACCTCTGCACTTTCTCTTGAAAACCAATAACCCCAGTCTAATCATGAGGAAAACATGGGACAAACCCAAATTGAGGTACATTCTTCAAAAAAATCTGAGCAGCACTCTTCAAAACTGTCAAGGCCACTAAAAACAAGGAAAATCTGAGAAACTATTGATACCGGAATTTCAGGTTCTTGGTCTCGGTGATTTGAAGAATAAATCCGCAGACCACAGATCAGTGGTAAGACAGAATTTATTTATAGAAAAGAATACAAAAGACACTACAGTTCTTGGTAGAGAGAGAGAACTTAAGTGGGGAGAGAAAAGTTCTTACCGTTTCTCGGTCTTTCCGCGTCTCGGCGTTTAGGCTCTTAGTCTCGGGGTATATATAGGTGTATGGGTTCCTTGGCCAGGCAACGAATGAATACAGTCCCTTCCGCAGGGGCAAGGTGAATGAATGTATCAATGAATGAACACAGTCCATTCATGGAATTGAGGCCTAGGAAATTCACATGAAATTGACCTAGGCATCGGAAATAGGGGTTCCGTTTTTAGTCCTAAATGTGAAGTGAAGGAGACACCAAGGTGCGGGTGTCTCCTTGGCAGTTGTCCAGCCTTTTTGGCTATTGGAGCGTCCGGTGGGGGTTGGAGTTCCCCCTCCTTGCCTGTCATCCAGCCCGCTGGTTCCTCAGCCTGCGGCCACTGCACCAACACCGCCAAGGCCAGCTCCGCTGAGCTGGCTGGGGCGCCAAATGTCCTGTATCAATTCTCCCTCTTCCAGTAGAACTAACTAACTGCTGTTAGGGAAAAAGGGCAAAGACTCTATTTAACTGCTTCCTGCTGAATCGGGTGATGATAGAAGGGGGGGCAGTCAGGGTTTCTCCGGAGGGAGAGTGATTCAGGGGTTCACGATAGAATCAGGTCTTGGACTGGAATCATATTTATTGTGTGTGGCTTGATGACATTTCTGGAAAACATAAATCTGATTAGTATAATCAGTAAAAGGCAAAGGTAGAACAGTGTCAGGTCAGAAGCACTCATTTAGTGATGTTAAAAGAAAACTATATTAGCATTTTTCTTGCTGTTTCTTAAATAATAACTTCAAACTTTCCTTTGGCTCACAAGTGTAGGTGGTCTGTGGTTGGTTGTCTTCATTATCTGTCTCCTTAGAAGGTGGAGGGTTCTAGGATTTTACTCGTGAATGATGTATCCAGGAATCAACTCCTATAACTTTAGCAGCTATAGAAGAAGACAAGAAAACAGGAAAGGGGACTTCCCAAGTTGGGGTTAGGGAAGGTGAATTAGAGGGAAGAGTTTTGATCATGACTAGATCTCCAGGAGAGAAAAGTTCCTTCAGTATTGAATGTGAAAATATAGTTGGGAGGTTTTTAAGGATTTGTTGAAATTTAGTTAAAAGAAGTGATATGTTTTACTAATTCTGTAGTTTTTTGGCCTAATAATAGAATAGGTTTTTGTCTCATATTCATACAAATGGTTGTTTTTGCTTTATTTAGTATGTCCCTCCCCAAAAGGGGAGCAGGACTTTCAGGCATGATTAGGAAGGCATGAGAGAACAGTCAGTCATCCTAATTGCAGCTTAAAGACTGAGAGAAAAATTTGGTAACTGGCTTTCTAGACATCCTTGTATAGTTACAGATTTGGAAGATAAAAGACCAGAGTTAGAGAGAAGTACAGAAAAGGTTGCTCCAGTGTCCCAAAGAAATTTTATTTCTTGGCCCTCCACTATAAGGCAAACCCAGGGCTCTTGAGGGGTGATGACAGAAGCTGGAGCTATGAGAATCTGCCCCGGGGGTCCAGTTTGGGTGCTGATGGGGTTACTGTCCCAGGAGGCCTTCGCCTCTGGGGACAGGCCACCTTCCAGTGGTCACTCTTGCATTCTGGACAGGAGCCAGGTGGCTTGTCCAGCTGGTGGTACTACTGGGGGCAGTCTCTCCTGAAGTGGCCCATCTGACCACATTGGAAGCACTTGTTTTTATCTCCTCTGGTTTCCCTCTGCCCCTGAAAGTCGCTCGTTTGTTGGAGAGCCATTACTAGAGCTGTCATTTTTTTTTTGTTGTTCCCTTTTCTCTTTTTCCTCCTTTCTCTCCTGATCTCGGTTATAAAAGACCATAGTGGCCATTTTAAGAAGATTCTCCAAGTTATGGTCTGAGCCTAGAGCCAATTTCTGGAGTTTTCTTTGAATGTCTGGAGCCACTTGAGTGATAAATTTGTCTTTCAAAATAATCTCACCTTTTATGGAGTCAGGTGTCAATTGGGTGTGTTTTCTCATAGTCTCCCTAAGCGTCTTAAGAAAGGCTGAGGGATTCTTGTTTTGCTCCTGGTAAATAGTGGACAACTTGGCATAATTCACAGGCTTTTTCTTAGACTGATGTAAATCTTTTAGGATGCATGTTAGAAAATGTTATGTCACCAGTCACCTTCTTTCTAAGGGTCCCAAATCAGGATCCTGAAGGGGAACTGCCTGTCTTTTTGTGGGGTATTTGTCCCTGTCTCTAGGAGATATGCTGCCATCAGTATGGGACATGAACCACGAATCACTCCACTTCTTAGCTTCATTCAGAACTTTATTTTTTTTCATTAAACTTTAACGTTTGATCTAGTAGTAGCATTATATCTCTCCAAGAGAGGTCAAAGCTTTGTCCTAACCCCTGGAGAACATCTATGTACTTATTGGGGTCATCAGAAAATTTTCCTAAATCACTTTTAATTCGCTTTAAATCTGCTAGAGAAAATGGAGTATATACTCGTGCACTTCCCCTTTCACCTCTTGTAGACTCAACCAAGGGACACAGAGAAGGATATGGTTGCTTTCTGGGGGTTGCAGTAGGACCAGAACAAACTCTTTGGACAGCCTTTCCCCTGGGTTTTTCTGAGCATGTGGAGGAAGGTGTGGGAGAAGTAAATGGAGGGTTTGAACTAGGTGGTGTTTCCCTTGAGAATCCCCGACCATTTGGGGAAGTGACTACAGCCAAGAGAGCAGAATCTACCTGATAGATCTTGCACAGTTGGGGGTTGTCTCTGAGGGAGAGGAACACTTGCACATAGGGTACCTCAGACCACTTTTCTTTCTGTTTACAAAAGGTATCTAGTTGAAGAATGGTGTCATAATTAAGAGTACCCTCTGGGGGCCATTGTTCACCAGTGGAGAGTCGATATTGAGGCCAGACTTGGGTGCAGAAGAAAACTAGACATTCTTTTTTCAGTACCTGGGGATCAAACATTTCCCAATGCTCCAGAATACAGCCCAGCGGGGCGTTCTCTCGACGAGAGAATATGTTACCCATCTGTGAGAAAGAACAAACGTCTGGTTTACTCAATCCCACCCCTTATTCCTGAGTCAGTCAAAGCGTCCCCTGACCAACCCAAGATGCCTTCTGACCAAACAAAAGGAAGCGTCCCTCCCATGCCTGGGGAAGAGTCCCTGAGGAGAGTGGCCTCCTCAGCCCCTGCGCTTGTCTGGAATTAGCCACTCTTACCAGTGTCGCGCTTCGTGCCCGCTGGTTCTCCTGTGCTTATAACGAGCCGGCAGCTCCGAGAAATCAGGTTACAGGGAGCCCGGTGCCACCCGATATATGTATTCTGCCCTTTCCCCCCTCTAGCCTCAGAGTATCAATCAAAGTGGGGATAAGCCCCATCCTGGAAAAAATGGCTGTGCGC
>CAUYON010109238.1:0-11584 GCA_963573935.1 Arctocebus calabarensis
TTCTAAGTCTAGGAAGGTGGCATGCTTCCAAGTATTGGTCTATTTCCTTCAGATTTTCATATTTCTGAGAATAGAGTTTCTTGTAATATTCATTAAGGAAATTTTGAATTTCTGAGGAGGCTGTTGTTACTTTGTCTTCACTATTTGTGATTGATGAAAATAGAGATTTTTACTCATTTTTTCCTGGTTAGGTTAGCCAAAGGTTTATCTATTTTATTGACCTTTTCAAAAACACAACTTTTGGTTTATGGATTACCTTTTGTTTTCAATTTCATTTAATTTGGCTCTGATTTTGGCTATTTCTTTTCTTCTGCTAGGTTCAGGAATGGAATGTTCTTCTTTTACCAGTTGCTTGTGATATCCCATGAAGTTGTTAACTTTCTCTCTTTCTGTTCTCTTGAGGAAGGCTTGCAGTGCTATAAATTTCCCTCTTACAACTGCCTTTGTGATATCCCAGAGGTTCTGACAAGTCATGTCTTCATTGTTGTTTTGTTTCAAAAATTTGGTAATTTCCTTCTTAATCTCCTCTATGACCCACCTATTCCTGTTGCAGATTCCTGTTGTTATTTTGTTCAACTTTTATTCCATTATGGTTTGAGAAAATGCAAGGAATAATTTCTATTCTTTCAAATTTGCTGAGGTTAGACTTGTGACCTAAGATATGATCAATTTTGGAGTATGTTTCATGGGCTGAGGAGAAGAATGTGTATTCAGTTTGGTTTGGATGAAATGTTCTGTAGATGTCTCTTAAATCCAAGTGTTGAACGGTTACATTTAAGTCTAAAATTTCTTTGTTTAGCTTCTTTTTGGACAATCTATCCAACACTGCCAAAGAAATGTTAAAATCTCTGACCCTTATGGTGCTAGAGGAAATCAAGTTGCTCAAGTTTATTAGAGTCTGTACTGTAAATTCAGGTGCATTGTGCTTGGGGGCATAAATGTTAATATTTGTAATCTCATCATGTGGAGTGTTACCCTGAACAAATATTAAGAGAGCATCCTTATCTTTCCTTACTTTTGTTGGTTGAAAGCCTATTGTATCTGTGAATAAAATTGCAGCACCTGCTTTTTCCTCCTTTCCATTTGCCTGAAATGTAGATGACCATTCCTTTATCGTGAGTCTATATATCTCTTTTAATGTAAGATGAGATTCTTCTATGCACCAGATATCTGACCTGAGTTTTTGTATCCAGTCAGCTAACCTCTGCCTCTTTAGAGGATGATTTGAACCATTCATATTAATTGAGAATATAGATAATCCTTGTAGAAATTTGGCTATTGAGTTGTTTTAAAGTTCAGTGGACATTTTTAATCATTTTGCCCCTGTGAAAGTTGGAATTTGATCAAAAGTTTCTGAGGGAGTTTACCTTTGTAGTGGAGGATTATGCTGGTCATTATAGAGGATAGATCTGAGAATATCCTGGAGTGCTGGTTTAGTTATGGGAAACACATGACATGTGAATGTCATAAAATTATTTATTTTTTCAATAATAAATGTAACTCTGTTTAGCTGGATACAGGATCCGGGGTTGAAAGTTATTTTGTGTAAGGAGACTAAAAGTCAATGACCACTGTCTTCTAGCTTGAAAGGTTTCAGCAGAGAGATCTGCAGTTATTCTAATATTCTTCCCCTTGTATGTTAAGGTTGTCTTCCATCTGGCTGCTTGCAGAATTTTCTCCTTCATTTTAACTTTGGCAACGTTAATTATAATGTGCCTAGGAGAAGTCTTATTCTGCTTGAGTCATCCTGGGGTTCTGAAACTCTCTGCTATCTGAATTTCAGAATCTCTTGGCATGTATGGAAAGTTCTCCTTCATAATCTCATGTAGAAGAGCCTCTGTACCTTGTAAAGCAACTTCATTGCCTACGGATATTCCTATAAGGCAAGTATTAGTTTTCTTCAAATTATCCCAGAGCTCTCTGAGACAATGATCTGTTTTTGCTCTCCACTTGTCTTCCTCTCTGACTGCTTAGGAGTGTTCAAAATCTGTGTCTTCAATGTCAGAAATCCTTTCTGCTTCTTGCTTCATTCGGTAACTGAGGGATTCTACTGCATTTCTCAGATCCTTGAGGGCTGCAAATTCTTGTTTTAATGTGTCAAAATCTTTGGTGATATTTTCTTTGAATTCATTGAATTCTTGAAACTCCTTCTGAATTGTTCTTGAATTTCTAATTCCAATTTCACTTCCATTACATTAATATAATTTGCAAACCAAATTCTGAATTTGATTTCTGAAATCTCAGCCATCTGTTTATGAATGGGATCTTCAGTTGTGCCCACCATGTTTTTCCTTGGTGGAGTTGATCTACTCTGGTTATTCACGTTACCGGAGTTTTTCAACTGATTCCGTCCCATGATTATTTTCCTCTCTTCGGCTAGATAAGCAGATGAGGTGAAGTTGGGTTGGGGTCTCCTGGAGTAGTAATTAACCAACCCTTTGCCCAGGAGCTGAGACTCGTGTCTTTACCTTTACCACCCCCGAGAGCTTTGCAAAGGGCCCAAATAGTGCTAGGGCATGAGAAACTGGGGACTTGCTTGGTGTGGTGGAGTTAAATGGCTCTGTCTTGTTTTCAACTGCTCTCTCTCCTACCCTATTGAATCAGTTACACTGGATTGAATTCACACCTGTGGATAAATACTAGTAATTTAGTCACCAAGCCCCCAACAGGCAACAATTGGAAAAGGAAAATTAAACCTTCCCACAACCATACACAATCCAGGGTACCACTTTGAATAGTACTCTGGTGATGAGCCCAGTTCAAGAGGCCCAAATCAATTGTCCCAGTCATCATCAGTCTCAGGTGGGAGCGTTCAAATGGCCTCCAGCAACTAGATAGGAGGGGTCGGTTGGCAGCTCAAGTATGACTCGCTGCGGTGCTCCATGAGGTCAGAATGTGCTCCCACTAAAATGAACTTGTCTGAGAAGATTATTGCCTCTGTATCCACCTTGCACCTCTGTCACACCCAGTCACTTATAACCCCTCATGGCTTTGACCCTTTTCCCTCTAATGAGCCAATGCTACAGGGATTTGTGTATGGTGAGTTATAGGGAGATCTCTGTATCTTTGGACAGGCCACCACTCTCTGCTACTATAGTTCAGAGGAAGCTGAGGCCTGACAACCTCAGAAGGCCAACTTGAGGCTAGGGTGGTTCACTCAGTTCTAGCACCGGCCCTGGTTGATGTTGCTAGTAGAACAGAACAATTTTGTAGAATTTATTTCTGTTCTGGCTATATTTCCCCAAGGATCAGACATGGTTTATGTTCACAGAAACTGCAATTCAGCCCTGATCTGTGCCGCTACCTGTAGCTGGGTTACCTATCTTGGCTACAGTCTGTGTTGGGGCTGATGTGGTTAGAGTTCACACTCAGCTTTCATTTTTTCTCCTGCTTTTGACTCAGCTATGATCCCCTGATGGCTAGATGAATCTTAGGCTCACTAAGACATTCCTGGCTCAGCCCCACCCTGGGAGTATGCCCTCTCTGTGCAGGCATATTCTACTCCCCATGCTCTGCCCAGGCAGGTATCACCTGAGGCATGTCTTTTACTCACTGGACCTGCCTTTCTGTCACAGATCTGTTCTGCCTTTGGCTGCCACCAGAGAAGACGCTCAGCTTCCTCTGGTTGTCCAGAGAGGCAGGGAGATTTTCTTCACAATATCCCCAGGGCTGTGAGACCTATTGTTCCTGCTGTCGCTGATGTTGCTGCTCTGTGCCACAGGACACTGCCTTTCCCTCCCCTGTTTGGTTCTAGCAGGCTATGTTCACCATCTTCTTCTGCAGAATCAGCACAGACCTACAACAGCCCATGCCCTGTCCACACCTCTCGAGAAAATGCCCAAGAATCTGGACTCCTTGGGTGACAGGCCTCCAGACTTCAGGGTAAGTGAAGGGGAGTGTTGGGAGTTCAGAATTGCAGGTAGAGAATATATAGAGTTTTATACAGTTTTGTGCCTGGTTGGAGAGTGCCATAGTACATTCGTAAGTCCTCTCTAGGGAAGGAGTTCCTGTTTTTACAGGGCCTCTCCCATGCGATAAAATAAGAAGGGATTTAAACTCACCTGTTTGTAAGAGTATTGTGAGCCAGTTCTCATCGGGGAGGGGACTCCTCTCCACTTGGCGATGGATTTTGGACCTATTGTTTGTTTCCGTGAGTTCGCAGTTCACCTCAGCAGAATTGATGTGCATTCTTCAACCTTCTCTCTTGGTTCAGCTCCAAACCATTGGCTTACTCGCTAAACTTCTGTCTTTCAATTGTCCTTCTAGATGGGAGTCTCTGTGGAAAGCTGGCTCCAGTCAGCCATCTTACCTCCACCCCTGGAGACAAACGTTCTAAGCAGAGGGCTCAGGTATGTGGGACTCTTTGTATGGAGGTCCTGCCCAGGGGACTCTGGCTGCATCAGAGGTCTGCCTAAGCTCCCATCCTGGGCACAGAGATACCTGACTTAGTGAGACTAGTTATGCCTACTACAAGGCCAAGATCAAGACATAAGCAGATTTGATATCTGATGAGAGCCCTGATATTGCTTCCAAGATGAGACCTCATTTCTGTGTCCTCAAATGGCAGAAGGTGGAAGAGCAAAATGCAGAAAGGCTAGCTACTTCCCTCCTGGCATTTTTTTGAGACAGAGTCTCACTTTGTCATCCTTGGTAGAGGGCCATGAGGTCATAGCTCACAGCAACCTCAAAACCTGGGGCTTGAGCAATTCTCTTTCCTCAACCTCTCAAGAATCTGGAACTATTGGTGCCCACCATGATGCCTGGCTAGTTTTTTTTTTTTCCATTTTTAGCAGAGATGTGGTTTTGTTCTTGCTCACTCTGGTCTCAAACTTGTATGCTTTATTTTCTATACACTATATATTGAGGTCATAGATCTCTAAAAGAATTATAGAATTATTTTCAAATTCATTATATACAGTGTGTGGTTCATCAATTGGCTTCATAATGTTCAATCTTTTAATCCAAACTTTCTAAAAGAGTTATGTAGAATTTACCATGAGGTTATCCTATGTCACCATCTTGGGGATTCTCTTTACCTTTCTATTGTTGGAAGTCCTATTACCACGTGTCCTTTTTTGTTTTTCTCCAAGTGTTGATTTACAAGTTATTTTCCGTATAATCCTTCCTCTATTAGTTTCCCAAGAAGAAGACACAGGAAATTATATAAATATTAATAGGTATCCCCATGGGAAAATGTCTAAGTCCCAGTGTCGTATTTGATTTGATATGGGTTGGGTATAATTACAAATAAAATAATTCTCACTTCTAATTCTGAGAGTTTTGCCCATTGTTTACTTCCTTTGGGTGACCAGTTCATTTCCAGCCCATGGGCTCTTTGGAGCTAATATCACAATATGATTCTGTTCTGACTTCACAGTCTGACATTGAATATAGAGTGTTCTACAGTTGTGGCCATGATGCTTATTTAAGAACTGACCCTGCAACTCCAGTGTCTGGAGTGAGTGCCCTAGTTGGGAATTGATACATAGGCCCCAGCACAGGGAAGTCTTGCTTTCTTCTGAATCTTCAGTTATAGGGAATCTGTCAATCTGAAGCATCTAGCAACACTGGCCACTAAGGATGCCCACACAGCAAAGCAAACTGTGGTGGACTTGGAGTAGAAAAAAGAGAGAGGGAGAGGTTCGTAAAGTCAATGTTTTCACCTCTCGAACCAATCATACTGCAGCTAACAGCTTCCATTCTACAGTGCTATGTGAATTAACAGTTATGCTACTTACAAACAGATCTTAAACAAAGAAAATAATTAGTACTATTTTCTAACAGTTTCTCAGTCTGACACATTTTTTCTGGTTATTTGTTAAATTCACACATAAAGCATTGTCTTTATGATTCACACGTGTTCAAACCCTGCATTGTCGGAACTGCAAAACAGAAAAATAGCCGGGCATTATGGTGGGCACCTGTAGTGCCAGCTCCTCGGGAGGCTTAGACAAGAGAATTACCTAAGTCCAGGAGTTGGAGGTTGCTGTAAGCTGTGTGACGCCATAACACTCTACCTAGGGTGAAAAAGTGACAAGGTCTCTGCAAAGACACACACACAAAAGGAACAGTTGAACAGACTAAGGTCAGGATGGGAAAGAAATCCTCATAACACTGACAAGGGCACAGCTATTGTGGGACATGGCTCATGAGGAAAATTAGCCCAGATACAAAAATCTCCTCATTAACCCTGGATTGCTTCAGGGCTGCTGCTTCTGGGAAACAAGTGAACAGCAACATTTATTCTCACCCCTTTGATGGCCCCTTTTATTTGATAGCCAATGAAGGAAGCAACTCCTAGATTTTCCCAGAGTACAAAAATTAGTCCCTCTGCAGAAGGGATGCCTTTCCCTAGGAATTCCCTCCCACATTCTGCCCTACTATGATTCCAGGGATCATAAAAGGCTCCTGGAAGTGTGATAGAGCCCAGGTGATTCTTGGGCAGACTCCACTCTGCCCTCTCTCTCTCCTCTCTCTGCTAATAAAGCTTACCCAATTCCTGGACTGGCCTCCTCTCCTTTTGACAGACCATTTCCCCCAACTCTACCCCTGGTCCCCTTCAGTAAGTTTTTCAGGTGGTATTTCAGAATAAGCCATTGTTATCAAAGGAGAGGTCTGCATGTATGTTTTTTCCCCTGTTGACCTTTCAGCAGGACATGTGGTGGCAGAAAGATTGTAGCAGTGTAGCAATGATCCTGACCCTGAGCAGGACTAGGCTCATATGTGTGCCCGAATCTTAGCCCTTAACAAAACAAAGTTGTTGTTGTTGTTATTTTGAGACAGTCTTAGTCAGTTGCCTGGGGTTGAAAGTCATGGAGTCATAGCTCACAGCAACCTCAAACCTCAAACTCTCACACTCTAGGCATCCTCTTTCCTCAGCTTTCAAAGTAGCTGGGACTTCAGTCATCTGCCCCAATACCAGGCTAGTTTTTTCTATTTTTAGTAGAGATGGAGTCTCACATTTGATCAGGCTGCCTTTGAAATCCTGAGCTCAAGTGATTCACTAGCTTCAGCCTCCCAGAGTCTTAGAATGACAAGCATGAGCCACCGCATCCAGCCACAGAAAACCTTTTAAGGTCAAAAGAAAATCATTTTTTTAAGTTTTCAATGCAGGGTTTATAAACCACTTACTGTTGGACCTTTGGTAAGTCACTTTACCATTGATTCTTTTTTTCTTTTTTTTTAATCAAAATGAGATTTATTTTAATTATTTATTAAATCATAACTAAGTACATTAAAGCCTTTATGAATTACAATGTTCTAAATGGATGTACATAATGCAAAGCTTACATCAAACTTGTGAACATACTCACTCATCTCACCCACTTACTCATCTGTCATGTTAAGACATTTATAATGTACCCTTAATAGTTTTAAAAGTACAATTGCAATATGTGCAAAACATGAAGAAAATCTTAAAAATGGAAAAAAGCTTATAGAATAAGGTTATAAAGAATGAAATTACTTTTGTAGTGTTGGGCTATGTAAAATTTTATTACAAAAAAGTCTAAATATTCAGAAATTTAAAAAATATACAAAGTTAAAAAGTATAGCAAGATAAGTTTCGTTTCTTATAAGAGAAAAAATAATATTTAATGTAAACTTAGTGTAGCTAAGTTGCTACAATGGTATATAAGAGTCCCCTAAACCTTCACATTTACTCATCACTAACTTTCTAACATGCCCAGAGCAACTTCTAATTCTGTGGGCTTCATTCATGGTGTGTGTCCTGTGCAGGCACTTAAAAACATCTTTTATATTGCATGTTTAGCCTACCTTTTCAATTTTTAGATATGTTCAGATCCACAAAATGCTTACTGTCATAATTGCCTAGTATATTCTGAACATGCTGTACAGATTTGTAGTCTATAATCACTAGGCCATGTGACATAGCTTGGGCGTGTTGCAAACCATACTGTCTGATTTGAAAAGTGGAGAAACCGGCCTCTGGCCATTATGGCCCTTCATATCCCCAAGTGCAGCCCCTCAACCAAATCCAAATTTCACAGAATAAATCTCTTAAGTAAAAGTATCAGTTCTTTAAAATTTGGATTCACTTTAAAAGGCTGAATACAACGATCAAGAAGGCCATGGGTTCCCTACCACATGAACATACAGGTGTGAGAAAAGATCCCTTCATTGTGCTAATACACATTGATTTTATTAGTCCTGGTGAGAATACCATTCAAGGAAGGGTCATGTGGCCAACTCCAGGCTCCTGATTCCTAGCCGTTTCTACTTTACCATTACTGAGCCAGTCACACTTCAATGTTGTCAGGGGCTTTCAGCTTTCCCATGGCATCTTTCTTTAGCTCAGATTGAGAGAAGTTCTATATGTTAACACATTTCTGCTGGGTGCAGTGACTCAGGCCTATAATCTATGCACTCTCGGAGGCCAAGGTACCTGGTTTGCTTGAGCTCTGGTGTTGGAGAACAGCCTGAGCAGGATCAAAATCCTCATCTCTACTAAAGATAAAAAAATAAACCAGGTGTTCTGGGAGGAGCCTGCAGTCTACTACTGGGGAGACAGAGATAGGAGGAAAGCTTAGGCCCAAGTGTTTCAGGTTCCTGGGAGCTATAATGCCACAACACTCTACCCAGGGGAACAGAGTGAGACACTGTCACAGAAATAAACAAATAAATACCTAAATAGAAAAATAAGTACATAAATAAATATTTATATATTTCAAATATATGAAGACAAATAATATTTTCAATTTTGAACTAGGTATATTTCTCTAAAGTAAAATTTTAAGAGGTTTTTTCATTCATCATTCTTAGAAATATAATTAGATTTAAAAAAAATTTTTTACGTATATATGTGTTTATTAGGTTTCCACTTTTGCCTTCACAGAATTAAAGAGACTTAAAATTTAATAATAATAACAATTTTAAGATAAGGACTAGAAACAAAAACCTCGTAAAAAAACAAACTACAATAAATACTTTCAGAAAAGAAATCAGATGATTACTGCATCGAATATGAAGCAATAACAATAATCATCATAATGCAAGGAAAGTAACATTCATGTTGTCAGACAAGAGTACGTCTGTTATAGAATCCTTTAACTCTGAGGCTCAGTATGGAGTTATCAGTTGACTCCTTATTTTTTTCTTTTCCCAAAGACTCAAAAAAGAGAAAACTAATATTTATAAATAAAAGTAAAAAATATTTTCAAAAAAAGAGCCTGCCAAATCCTATCGACAGTAAAAAAATAAGAAATACATAAAAATAATTCCATTTTTCTTTTCCTTTTTTTTTTCTTTTTTTTTATGAAGTCATTTATTTTTTGTTCAGCGTCTGTAGCTCAGTTGCTAGGGAGCCAGCCATATACACCAGGGCTGGTGGGTTCAAACCCAGCCCAAATCTGCCAAACAACAATAACAACTACAAGCAAAAACTAGCCCAGCCTTGTGGTGGGTGCCTGTAGTCCCAGCTACTTGGAAGGCTGAGACAAGTGAATAGCTGAAGCGCAAGAGTTGGAGGTTGTTGAGAACTGTGATGCCACAGCACTTTACCAGGCAACATAGTGCTGTAGATAGCCCCTGTCAGTTTAACAAATGTCCCACCTATGCCTATATTCCTAAGTGTTCTGATCCTGAAAGGATGCTGGATATGATCAAAGGTTTTTTCTGTGTCAACAAGAGAATCATATGGTCTTTTATTTTATTTTATTTTATTGAATGTGATGTATTCTATTCAAAGATATGTATGTATTTGAACCAGCCCTACCAAGTTGTTCAAGGTGTACACTTTTTTTGATGTGTTGTTAAATTCTGTTTCCTAAGTACTTATTGAATATTTTTTTATCAAAATTGATTAATGATATTGGTCTCTAATTTTCTTTCTTTGTTGGATCCTTTCCTGGTTTGGGAATCAGGGTGATATTTGCTTCATAGAAAGAGTTAGGAAATATTCCTTCTTTTCCTATGCTTTGGAAAAGGTTGTATAGTATAGATACTACTTCCTCTTGAAAGGTGTGATAGAATTTGGATGTGAAGCCATCTGGTCTCAGACTTTTCCTCTTTGGGAGGTTTTGTATTGTGGCTGCTATTTCAATGATTGATGTAGGTCTATTAAAGATTTCTTATTCTTTCTGATTGAGTCTAGGACGGTGGTGTGCTTCTAGGTATTGCTCCAGTTGCTTCAGATTTTCATATTTCTGGAGATAGAGATTTTTGTAGTAATAACTGAGAATTTTTTGAACTTATGAGGTGTCTGTGGTTATTTCTCCTTCATCATTTCTGATAGACGATATTGGAAATTTTACTTTTCTGGGTTTGGAACTCATAAGTCAAGCGGGTCAGGCACCAATCATACACACCTGAGCTGGTGGGTTTGAATCTGACCTGGGCCTGCCAAACACCAAAGGCAAGTACAATCAAAACACCTGTTGTCTCAGCTACTTGGGAAACTGAGGCCGGATAATTGGTTAAGACCAGGAGTTGGAGGTTGCTCTGAGCTATGATGCCAAGGCACCCTATCCTGGGTGATAGCTTGAAACTCTGTCTCCCAAAATAAAGAAAGAAAGAAAGAAAGAAATTTAACTTTTCTGTGTCCGGTTAGGTTGGCCGAAGTTTTATTAATTTTATGAATCTTTTCAAAAACCGACTTTTGTTTCATTGATCTGAATGATCTTTGTGTTTTCAACTTCATTTACTTTAACCCTCTTTTCAGTTATTTCTTTTCTTCTTCTGGGTTTGGCGTTGGAAGTTTCTTCCTTTCCCAGTTGTTTGAAATGATCCATTTATTCATTGGTTTTCTCTCTTTCAGTTTTCTTGTTGAAGTCTTCCAATGCTGTAATTTCCCTCTTAGGACTGCTTTTGCAGTATCCCACAGGATTTGATGCTTTATGTCTTCATTACTATTGTGTTCCAAAAAGTTGGCAATTTCCTTATTTATATCATCTTTGAGAAAGCTATCATTCAGCCTAAAGTTATTTAGTTTTTATGACTTTGTTTGAGTATGAAGAATTCTGTTCCTGTTCAGGTCCACTTTTATTACCTGGTAGTCTGAGAAGTTACAAGGAACAATTTCTATACTTTTAAATTTGCTGAGGTTAGACTTGTGTCCTAGAATATGACCTATTTTGGAGGATTACCCATGGGGCTGATGAGTAGAATATGTATTCAGTTGGATTGGGATGACATGTTCTATATAGTTCTATTTAGTCCATTCGTTTTAGGATCAGGTTTAAGTCTAATATTTCTTGGTTTCCTTTCTATTTGGAGGATCCAAAATTGTCAAAGGGGTGTTAAAATCTCCTACTATTATAGTGCAGGGAGATATCAAAGTGTTCATATCCATTATGATTTGATTTAGAAATTGAGGAGCATACTGACAGAGTGCACAAATGTTAATTACCAAAATCCCTTCATGTTGGCTGTTTCCCTTGACAAATATTTAGTAACCATCCTTATCTTTCTTGGTTTAAAGCCAATTCTATCTGCAACTAAAATTGTAAACCTTGCTTCTCTCTGGTTTCCATTTTCCTATATTAAACAAGTTCATCACGGGCACCAACTGTGGCTCAGTGGGCAGGGAACCAGCCCCATTTACCAAGCATGGCAGGTTCAAACTCCT
>CAUYON010109239.1:0-45517 GCA_963573935.1 Arctocebus calabarensis
CTGTGGAAAAACATGTCTTCTGTTAAATTGGAACCTGGAGACCAAAGTTTGTGGACCTGTGCTTTTAGACAAGCTCCACTCACACATACACATCTAGAGTTCAAGAATATATAAAAGTGGCTTAGCACCAGCCACGTACACCTGAGCTGAGCTGGCAAGTTCGAATCCAGCCTGGGCCCACCAAATAACAATGACGGCTGCAACCAAAAAATGGCCGGGTGTTGTGGCGGGTGCCTGTAGTCTCAGCTACTTGGGAGGTGGAGGCAAGAGACTCGCTTGAGCCCAGGAATTGGAGGTTGCTGTGAGCTGTGTTGCCACGACACTCCATCCAGGGTGACAGCTTGAGGCTCTGTCTCAAAAACAAAGTAAAATAAAATAAAATAAAATAATAAACCTTTAAAAAAAGAATATATAAAAGTGCATGATAAATGAATATGAGAAGGATAAGAGTATATTGACATAGTAATAAATAAAATATTAAAATGTAAATTACATATAATTATACATTTCGAGCTATACATAAATACGTATACATATACAATATGTAAAATATGAGTGGCTTATCCAAAGGAGTGCAAGAAAAAAACTGATTTCAAAGAAACGTAACGCAATCACAATGACTATTATTAAAAATACAAAAATTAATCCATCCTTGTTAGGCTGAAGAGGAAAATGAACTCTTATAAACTATTGGTGGGAATGTAAATTAGTGCAACCTCTGTGGAAAGCAGTGTGTAGATTTCTCAAAGAACTAAAAATAGACTTACCATGATCCAGCAATCCTCCTTCTGGGTGTCTACCCAAAGAAAAAAGAAATTAAAATATCAAAAAAGATTCTCCCAGTAGTATATTTATTGTGACAATCAATGGAGCATTGAATAAAGAAAGCATGTTACATGTATACGATAGAAAATTATGCAACCGTAAAAGTGGGATGAAATCGTGTCTTTGTAGCAATATACATGGAACCAGAGACAGTTTTCTTAAATGAAACTACTCAGACACATAAAGACAAATACTGCATATTGTTGTTTATAAGTGGGAGCTTAGCCATGCTTACACATGGACACAGAGTAGGGAATAATGGACAAGGGAAACTCAGTCGCGGGAGGTGGGAGAAGTTTGGATGATAGGACGTTGCTAGATGGGTACAATGTGCACTGAAGGTCCTGACTTCACCAAAATTGAATATATCAATGCAGCAGTGTGGTACTTGTACCTTGTGAATATAAGCAACTACAAAATAAATGAATGAAAAGAGAGTAACATGCCTGAAAGACGGTTTTAGCACACCTCAGACAGCACATCATGCTATCCACCTCTTATTGCTCTCTGCTTTCGGTTACGTTTCTTTTTTCTTTCCCTTTCTTTCTTTCCTTCTCTTTCTCTCTAGATATCTTTCTCCCTCCCTCCCTTCCTTTCTTTTTTTTTTTCCTTGAAATTTGCAAACACACAATGTGGGAGGGGGTATGCTTTAGAATCAACAGTTTGCACATCCTACCTTCTTGACCTTTGTTTTATTGTCAAAATGGGCAGGAGATTTGAAGTGGTTTTATATCATCCTTTAGCAATTCCATTTTGTTCATTATTTTTATTCCATGAGCATAGCAGTGGAGAGTCATCGTTTATTTTTTACTATAGTTCTATGGTTCTTGTTCTCATTCTGAATTTTTTGTTTTCTGTGAGATACTAGCTATTGCATAAGTATAGAAATATAGTCACTAGATAGTTGAATGGATACATTTTATCAGTCAGAATACCCACATTCATGGAAAGAAAATACAGTCACTCAGTTAACTAACTCACTTACATGAGAGCCACTTTGCTCCAAAAGAATATATCTATTTCTTATATCAAACTTTGTGTTGTAAACCTAAGACTGCTTAAAAGGCCATCCTCATTCTGTAAATTGTCTACTAAATGTAGAAAAACTAATTTATCAGTTCTTTCCTTCCTCTTGAAATTCGTGAATTTTTATTCTCATTTTGTCTATAGTCAGTTAGTGACTATCAATTTACACTTCATTACAGATGATTTAGAAATAGTCCCATACTCTAACACTAGCTGGACATTTGACATTCTTCAAATACAGTAAAGCCAGCTGACATATCCTGGATTCTTATTCCCTGAGGAAATGAAAGCTTAAAGCCACAATAAATTCCAATTTCTGTCATAAGCAATTTTCTTGGAAGAAAATGTTAAAGCCTACACTTGCAAGCTTAGCGACACATTTCATTTATTAAATGATATTTGCTGAATCATAGACTCACCAGTTGGGCTAGAGCATGAATTGAAGGAGCAGAATCTAATCAGAGCAGTTTGAACAGTTGATTCTGGACACCAGGTTCAAGTAAGTCATTAATTCCTGACTCAAAATTCAGAAAAAGTTTCCGCTGTCCCATCAGCAAAAAAAAAATGAAATCCACACAGTTATTTCTTCACATATTTCTCTCTCATAAATTAAAGTCAGGCATGAGTGAACTGTTTGGCAATAACTATATTATATTTGTATATTTGTAAGCAATAATAGTGTAATTTCTGGATTTCACATTGAGAAAGTATGTATTAATGAAATATAGAAAATTCAAAAAACAAACAAACAAAAAGAAAGAAATATAGAAAATTCTCCAAATACGGAAATGGTATACAAAATATACTTTGCTAATGCAGACTTGTCCCACTACAGAATCCAAAGGCAAATTTTGCTACTTTCACTATATTGCGTTGGTCTAGTTAAGAGACCTAAAAATGCTTAATCCACCCCATAATTCCCCATCTACTTAACACAGCTTTTTATAAAAAGAATGATCCTTTGAGCTTGATTTTCTAGATATATTGAGGCACAGTTTTGTTTGTTTATTACCAATCTTAAGAGTCATTGGATTTTCTGAATCTGAAATATGTGGAGCTTTTTTTACACATTTTTTTTTTTTTTTTTTGAGACAGAAACTCAAGCTGTCACCCTGGATAGAGTGCTGTGGCTTCTCAACTCACAGCAACCTCCAATTCCTGGGCTCGAGAGTCTCCTGCCTCTGCCTCCAAAGTAGCTGGGACTACAGGCGCCTGCCACAACGCCCGGCCATTTTCTTTCTTTCTTTTTTTTTTTTTTTTTTTGGTTGCAGCCGTCATTGTTGTTTGGCAGGCTTGGGCTGGATTCGAAACCGCCAGTTCAGGTGTACGTGGCTGGCGCCTTAGCCTGTTGAGCCACAGGCACCAAGCCTTTTTTATACATTTTTGAAAAGTTTTTAAATATCTTTTCTGTGAACATTGGTTTTTGTTCCTTATCCTCTGAGTCTAGCTCCTTTTGGAACTCTGACCAGATAGAGATATACCAACGTATCCTATCCTACATGTTGCTTAATTTCCTTTTCACATTTTTTCCAATTATTTAATTTATTTGCTTCCATTTTTAAAAGTTTAATCAGATCTATCTTCCAGACAGCAATCTTTTCTCTTCAGTTGTATTTAATATGTTCTTTATCTAATCTACTCATTCTTTAATTGGACCATTATGTTTTTTTCATATATACAAAGTCTATTTGCCACTTTAATAAAGCTACACATATTATAAAATATTCTACAAATTTTCTTGACGATTTATCTTATTTCACAACTTCTTTTGTGTTTCTTAAATTATTTTGAATGTACCTAATATTGTGTCTATAAACATCTGAACTCTTCCTGTCTGTTTCTAATATCTATTCTTTCCACTAACTCACTTTCACTGTTCCTTATTTAATTGAATGTTGTATGAGTTTTGGCCGCAAAATGTCTTTGTATTTTACCTGTAATGATAATTTAAGGTCAATGTGAATTTTTTTTTTTTTCTGAAAAGGATTCAATGGTCTTTGAGCAATTGTAGGGAATCAACATCAACTGAAGAATATTTTAAATGAGATAATTGGTCTGTTTTGAAATCATAGAAGGACTACATTTATGCCGTGACTGCACTTAACTGCTGCCCTGTAGGTCTTTACATTGAATCAGATTTTTTTGTTTTCTGCATTTCCCCAATGTCTAAGTGAAAATAGAAAGTTTTATTTACTTCTAATTTCTACTTTTCAAGATTATTTCTTGTTCAACATCTTGTTATAACACCTAGAGATCTTAGCTTCATGTATAATAGTATATTTTCTATATTGGGGGGTGCTATACTTCATTTTGTTCATGTCTCATCCTGGGCAACCATTAAAATTAGGGTGAAATTTATTTATTAAGTTTTTATATATATCTTCAAGGTGAAAGATGACTTTGGACTAAACGTTACTACATGAGGTGTCCCATTTATATTTGGTATTGTTCTCTAGATTCATTGAATTTTTTGCAAATAAAGGATGTACTTTTAACCATTAAAAGATACCCAGTTTAAAAAATATACTTGTTAGAAAGGTCATTTGTGGAATTTATTGCATCATATTACATTATCCATTATTTAATATTTTATAAGGAGACCTCTAGGAAAAGCATTTTTTTACTGGTGAAAGGAAATGAGAAGAATGTTTGTATTTTATTAACAGATATTTCAAAGAAGGTTTAATGAGACTTTAATTTAAAGCTTAGATGTTACTCTTCACTTACTAAAAAATTAATGTTATTTGCAAGTCTAGTGACTCTTTAGCATTAGGAAATATGAGCCATGATGACGTCACCCTTATAAGGTTTTAGATATAAATAAACCGCCCAGTTCCTATTAATTTATTACAGGTAATAGGTGAATACAAATTCTTGAATATTTCTTCATTTTTTTCAAAGTCCCTTCTAATATTAGTAGCATGCATCTTGTCATAGCTCTATATCAGGATGGTGAATATTCAGTAACATGTTATTCCTATGTACCTATAAACAATGTTATTTTTAAGCAAAGTAATATAAATAATAGCATATTCACCAAAATTATTACTAATAAGTGGGAAAAAACAATTATAATATTTAAAAGGTTAATTACAGTATCACTATCTGAATAGAGAATTCATTTGAAATGAATAAAAGTAACAAAATATACGATTTATCACATCTGATTCGTTGAGTAACTTCTCTTTCAATAGCCTAAGAAAAATACAATGATAATTTAATTAAAATGAGAAAAAGTTGCTGTCTACACTTGTATTATATATGGGGAGGGTTTATTTTTTGCTATCTTAATAGTGTAAAAATATGTTGTATTAAAGAGAAGTATAAAGAATATGTTTACTTTATTCAATAACTTGGGGTGATAATTTTATGTGAGGAGTTTACATATTGAAAAAAAAATGCCTTGATAAACTAATCTAAAACGTAAATCATCAGGATTGAAAGCACAGAAAAGACAATATTTAAATCAGTCATAAATATGTATGTTGAAATGGTTCAGTGTAATTTAGAACTATATTACCCCAGAGGAATTCTTAATTAACATTCATTTCAGTGGTTATTAAAACTAAAAATTCCCAATTCTGTAACACAGTGAAAAGTTCTTATTAATTGAGAATAGTAGGTATTCTACATTTTCAAACTTTTCCATTCCAGTAGTGATTTAAGAATATAAGAGAGCGGGCGGCTCCTGTGGCTCAGCGAGTAGGGCGCCGGCCCCATATACCTAAGGTGGAGGGTTCAAGCCTGGCCTCGGCCGAACTGCAAAACAAAAAAATAGCCGGGCGCTGTGGCAGCCGCCTGTAGTCCCAGCTACTCGGGAGGCTGAGGCAAGAGAATCGCTTGAGCCCAAGAGCTGGAGGTTGCTGTGAGCAGTGTGACGCCACGGCACTCTACCCAGGGCGATAAAGTGAGACTCTGTCTCTAAAAAAAAAAAAAAAAAAAAAAGAAATGCAGGTATGCTACTGACAACCCTGGAGTAGAAGCTAAAGATCTAGCTTCTAGGCCCTGGTCTGTTGCAGGCTAATGGGAATCAAGATACACTAGACAATAGCTATAAGAAATAATATAGAAATGACCTTATTGGGGACCAAAATTCCTTCTCATCCTTGAAGCTAGGAGTGACCATTTGTCTAAATTTTCTCCAGTGGAATATGTGAGGAAGAAGATGTGTGCCACTTCCATGTTGAGCCTTAAAATATTGCACGTGATTCTTCTACCTCTTTTCCTTTCCTATGAACTCAGATGTACCTGTGACCCAGTTTTGGCCATATAGGTAATGACAATGTTCTAGGGGACAAAGGAAGGCCCAGAGAGAAGAAGACTGGGAATCCTGAATAACGGTAGAGTGTGATCAGTCTTCCTGCCTACCCTGGACTGTCACATGAGATAGAAACAACCCTACTGATTAAGTCAGATCTCTTTGTTATCATACCATGCTAACTAATGTGCATGGCATTTGACATTCCATAGATAAGAGAGTCCTGTAGTCAAAGAGTTTGGGGGAAATTACAGAGTTAAGAAAAGTAAGCAAATTTCCTTCCTGTAGAATTTCTCTGAGACTGGGAAACTTTTTTTTCTCCTATAGAAAGACTTGAGGGAGAAAATTGCAGATCTCTTGTATTCTCTTGCTGGTTCTGGAAAACACCCTGGAAATGCTGATCTGAATGATTTCTATTTCTTCTAAATTTTGCATAATTCATGACTAGTGTTTAGTTTATATTCAAAACACTACCAAATTGTACAGAATCAGGGCTGCCATTAGTCCAACCACTTCAGCAGAAGCATGTTGTCTGCAGTCCCTCTAAAGGACAACAAACAATCTTATAAAACCATAGAGGGTATGAGCAATTCTTCCAAAAGTTTAAGAAGATTTTCATCTCATCATTTTGTATTCTTTCTCCTGTAAACAAATGGGAAAATGACAAAGTTTTACCCACAGAAAAGTAATCTTTTATTTGTTCTTACTTTTGAAGGGCTTTAGGAATGTACTACAACAACAATTCATTTAGCAACCATTTCCAGAGTGGCTACTGTGGGCAAGGGCCTGAAGGAAAGGACACAATGTCCACTGGGTTAAAAAAGAAGGACATGGCACCTCAGGAACATCCAGCGACGACTGTGAGACCTCCTGGGAGACCTGGAGTTTTGAACACTTCGCACTCTGCCAGCCCCATTAAGTATGGACATTTTCATAGATTCATATCAGGGTTGAGGCCCAAAGTGCTGAGAATTCTTTGGGCTGTGCTTCTGTAAGGAGTGGCTAGCTATTCAATGATCAAACATGTTTGAGAGGATCCAAGTGATGTGCTTCCTGAGGTAAGGGGTCCGAACCTGGAAGACCCTTCTTTAAAGCTAACACATAAAACCATATGAAGTTATTACATATTATCATAGAGAAATGGATAATTGTGATTGACAGGATAACCAAAGACATTGCCTGAGATGAGTTTATAAAAGGTTATTCACCCAGGGCTCTCATTTCTGGTCAAGATTGGAATCCTCCAGGAACTCACTTCTGGGGGTGGGGTGCAACAGGAGTGTTTTGGAAAGTAAAATCTACCTGCCTGTTGGTAGAGCCTTAAATTTCCTTCTGAAAGTGATACAGAGCTCTCTGTCTGCATCATTTATATATTTCTATACAATACAGGTTAAGCATGCACACAGTACTTCCCATTCAACAGAGACTTCAGTATTACAATTAACCAGAGGGGCTACTAAGGTAACTAAGGCTGCTTAGAACAGTTTAAACTGGTCTTAAGACTTAAGACTATGTGTGCAAAAGGAGCTACTTTCAAAATTTTTTTGTTTTGGCTCAGTGTCCATAGCTCAGTGAGTCAGGTGCCAACCACATACACCAAAGCTGGCAGGTTCGAGCCCAGCCCAGGCCTGCTAAACAAAAAAGACAGCTGCAACCAAAAAATAGCCAGGAGTTGTGGTAGGCTACCAGTAGTCCCAGCTACTCAGGAGGCTGAAGCAAGAAAATTGTTTAAGCCCTAGAGTTGGAGGTTGCTGAGAGCTGTGACACCATGGTACTCCACCCAGGACAACAGAGGAAGACTCTGTCTCAAAAAAAAAAAACAAAAAAAACTTTTTTGTTTTGATCTATATCTCTATATTCTAATGAAACTTGCACAAGTTCTATTAAACATTAAAAGTCAGTTTCCCTGGGCGACGCCTGTGGCTCAGTGAGTAGGGCGCTGGCCCCATATACTGAGGGTGGCGGGTTCAAACCCGACCCCAGACAAACTGCAACAAACAAATAGCCAGGCGTTGTGGCGGGCACCTGTAGTCCCAGCTACTCGGGAGGCTGAGGAAAGAGAATCGCCTAAGCCAAGAGCTAGAGGTTGCTGTGAGCTGTGTGATGCCACGGCACTCTACCGAGGGCAACAAAATGAGACTCTGTCTCTAAAAAATAAAAAATAATTCAGTTTCTCAGGCCAAACTTCCCCAATGCACTCCAACAGCGTCTCCTCTGCTATTCAGTTCTCCACCTGCTGTGCAGTTCAAGTCCTGCACTTCACCACTGGCTGGTCTCAACCCTCTTCCATTCCTGCAGATAGTTAAGAAGGAATTAGGCTCGGCACTCATAGCTCAATGGTTATAGAACCAGCCACATACACCAGGGCTGGCAAACAACAATGACAACTACAACAACAATAATAAAAATAGCCAGGGGTTGTGGTGGGCTGTTCAGAGGCTGAGGCAAGATAATTGCTTAAGCCCAAGAGTATGAGGTTGCTGTGAGCTGTGATGCCACAGCAACTGTACCAAGGGTGACATAGTGAGACTCTGTCTCAGAAAAAAAAAAAAGAAGAAGAAGGAATTAAAAGGTGAAGGAGGAGGGACTCAACTCACATCTAGTGGACAAGTCCAATGGGGGTAGGGAACACATAAAAACCAGAAAAAGAGCTGAAGAACTGCAGAAATATCTAAATTATGTTGGAATGGTAAGGTTAGGAAAAGTATTGGGGTCCTGAGGTTGTTAAGGTCAGTGCCTTTCTGAACACTGTGGCTCAGCAGTCCCTGGCAACTCATCCTTTTGCCATGCATGGCTCCTTCATTCCCTGTGCCTGGGCACAGGCTATTCCCCAGCCCAGGTACCCTTCTCCTCCTTCCCCACCAGGAGAAAACACTTCCTCCCAAGGCCCATCTCTGACATCAGCCTCCCCCAACCACATCAGGAGGGGTTGCTGAGTGTTCTGTACCTGAAAAGTATTTGTCACATTGTGTTGTGATTACGTTCCTATGTCTGTCTCCAAAGGACTAAGTTTCTCAATTATCTTCATACCTCCCTGATCTTGCTTGGTGCCAGAATCTTCCTTAGGACAAAAGACTGCTCAGAAATAGATGTGGAATGAATGAATACACACATACATACATATTCTTATGATCAAGTTGGAATAACATGGGCTGAAAAATAATGCAGGAAGAAAAAAAGTAATTCGAGTAGAAAAACTACATATATGTATATACAAACACATAACACATACAATATTTCCTAGAGGTTTGGGAACAACTTTTTATTATTCAAATAATAACTATTGTAGTCTACAAATTTGAAACAGGCTCCCTTTATCTACCAGGAAAGATATTTTGCCACGTGGAGTCATGAAGAGAGTTGCCCTACAATAAACTAACTGTAAGAGAGTCTGGCTCCATTTTGATGTTTGATGGCTGACAACTTTCAAGCCCACCACCCTCTTCTCCTTTTGCCCCCAAATCTGGGCATGCTGATAAGAAAGAGTGTACAGGCCATACCAGGACACCAAGAAAGAAGTTCAAACCATGCAAATCCAAGCCGGTGCATGGGATTCCCACCCTGGCTGCACCACTAATCATAACAACAAAGAGCCTCTCTCACCACTCAGGCCACTTCTGGCCAACTGGAGTGCCTGCCTTGATCTGTCCAGAAAGCCGTGCTCTGCGTGTAATAAATCTGTTCATATCTTCTTGACCTGTGCACAGCTCTTCATCAATCTGGACATCAGAACAAATGTGGCAGCAGCAGAGAATGGGTGTCCCCTTCAGCTGAACCGCCACCAATCATTAACTTTCTGAACTTTTGAAATACAGTCTGTATCTATCAGTAAGATATTTTGTTGTTAGGAAAGGCATTGGGAGAACATGGCCCCACAAATAGCTTAAAGTTCTGAAAAATTTCAGAGAAGAACCTTCTTCTGGACAACTGTGCTGTAGAGCCCTTCCCTGGTGATCTATCCCTTCATCTGTGCCCTTTACTGACCACCTAGTCAAAGTGCTTCTTTATTAACAAAACGAGACACATTATTTTTGTTTTCTTGAATTCTCAAGTGATTTTCTTGAGTCTCTGGAGACAGACTCTTCTCAGCTGTTGTTGACCCACTCCTTTCCAGGAACAAAGCAGAAGACTTGAAGACTCCGTCAGATCCCACGTGCCGTGATAAATTAAAATCAAATCACCCTTCAAAATTCCAAACCAATTATAAAACTTAGTAACTCCAACGCCAAGTGCGCTGAGTATTTGTCCTCCGCTGGAACCTCGCGCAGCCGCGGGCGGCTGGCAGGAGCGGGCTCCGCGGGCCGGACCCGGGCGGGCTCCCCGAGCGCTCCTTGCGGTCAGGAAAGGCGGCCCTGGGCGGCCCCACCCGGGGCGGCAGATCCAAAGCTGCCGAGGATTCTCGGCGCCCTCCGCGGCCTCTCCCTGGGACGCAGACTGCACTGGGCGTCCCCCCGAGCCGAGGAGGAGGGTCAGTTCTGCAGGGAGGAGGTCCTCCGGCATCCCGCCCTCGCCGGCACAGCCACTGCCCGGGGACCCGCCGTATCCCCTGCCGGAACCAGCACGCCCGGGGACCCCCCGGCTTGCTCCTCGGTGCCGCGGGACGCCCTGGAATTCCAAGAAGACAGTCAGAGGCGCAGCGGCCAACACGGTGGCGGGCTGTCCCCTCCCGCGCACTCGCTTTTCCTCCGCACCGCCTTCTCCTCGCTGGGCGCTTTCTCCTGGCTCCTGCAAAACCCACCTGGAGGGACAGGTGTCATCACTGTCGTCTGATTGGAAAAGCTTGGATGGAGTGCACCCTCAGAGTTAGCAGTGGGGGAGGGCCCAGGCCCAGCAGGGTGACCCCCGCTGGCTGGGTGTAGTGGGGGTGGGGCACAGTGGGGCCCACCCCCGTCTCCCACCTGGGCCACTCGGGGTCCCCGTAGGGGTCACACCCATTAGCAGTGGAGAGAGGGTCCAGGCCCGGCAGGATGACCCCAGCTGGCAGGGTGAGGTGGGGGTGGGGCAAAGTGGGGCCCGCGCCAGTCTCCCACCTGGGCCGCTCGGGGTCCCCGTAGGGGTCACACCCGTTAGCAGTGGAGGGAGGGCCCAGGCCCAGCAGGATGACCCTAGTTGGCAGGGTGAGGTGGGGGTGGGGCACAGTGGGGCCCACCCCAGTCTCCCACCTGGGCCACTGGGGTTCCCGGTTGGGTTCACACAGGTTTGCTGTGGTGGGTGGGCCCTGGCCCAGCAGGTTTACCATAGTTGGCTGGGTGTGGTGGGGGTGGGGCAAAGTGGGGCCCGCGCCAGTCTCCCACCTGGGCCGCTCGGGGCCCCCGCGGGAGCCCGGGTTAAGACCGGAAACCAGCGCACTGCTAGGGAGACCGCGCCGTGAGGACGCGCGGGCGGGGAGGGTCCCGGGACCTCCGCTTGCTGGCTTAGGCCGGGTCCTTGTGGGTGAGGATCAGGAGAAGGAGGCAGAGAGGGACTGGACGAGAGGAGGGGAGGCGGGAGGAGAGGATGCACTAGAAGGCCGGGGAGGATGAAAGACGCAGAAGGAAAAAGTTACGCTGAGAGCGCTGTTCTTTTCCAAGTCTTCCGCACCGTCACCCGCTTCAAAGGTTTCCGTGGAGAGAAAGTCGCGAAAGGGAAGGATCAGGCCGCTGTGGGGTGGGAGGACGTCCCTCTCTGTCCCTGCAGGATGTAACAGGCAGTGCCTGTCTCTAGCAAGACCTCCCGATCTCCAGCGCCTGCTGCCCCAGGGCCTCCCCCTGGGTGGTGAGGGGGATGCGATCTCCAGGCTGCCTTTCCCGTCCTGAAATCCTGTGAGTGTGACTGAGCACAGGGTGTGGAGCAATGTCAGAAGGGGGACACAGCAGAGGGACCTCCCTGCCCATTGGCTCTGAAATCTAAATGGTCTCATTGAGGAGTACTGGTTTGAATACCTCAAGTAGCATTAAAACACAAAGAAACAGAAAAGCATGTGATTAAGTGTTCCATACTAAAACTGCGCGACACCTTCAGGCGTCTGGGTTCTTAGTTCCTCTTCCTTTAGGGGCAAGTGTCTTTAATGGAAGTTTCATTCAAACTATGCCCGCTGGTTGAAAAGGTTTGTATAGTCTGTATGTTCCTTAGGCTTTTTGTTCTTAAAGACTTAAATTTTATTCACTTACAACTTTTCACAATGATCATGGAATCAGTGGAAATGTAGTTGTGAAAAACCAAGGCTGCTTCCATGGATGGCCATATAATAGGAGAATTACTGCTTGTCAAAAATGGAGATTCCCAGTCCCCAATGCATCAGGGTCTCAGTTTTTTAAATACTGGAAGGATCCTGAAATTCCTTTAACTAGCTTCCAACTAATTCTGATACAATGCTCCGAAATAATTTTCTAGATCCTAAAAAAAGAAAAAGAAAATTCACAAGCATTCTCTATTCGCTCCACAGATGATATTTGAAATTCAGTTTTTAATAAAACCACTTTGGGAAATTTAGATTTAGTGCTCAGTGTATACAATGCTGAATTGGTTTTCTTTATGAAGTTAAGATAATCTAGTAATAAGTGAACTTAGTAGAGAGTTTAAATAATATTAATCAGAAAACACTTTTCTGGTAAATTACAAATATTGAGAACAAAATCACGACAGAATTATTTTGTTCTAAATTTGGCTTTTCCCTTCCTTTCCACTAGATGGCAGAATGGAACCACTCTAGATGGTGCTAGTGAAGCAGCAGCTCTTCTCCCAACATTATTTCCCTTGAGTTAAATGGCCAAACTATTATTTTTGTTTTGGTTTCTTCTAGATATTTCTCTCGTCAAAAGGAAAAGACAAGTAAACGCTGAATGTGAAAGCTTCATTTGGGATTTCTGTTTATTTTTTTATTTTTCTTTCTTTCTTTCTTTCTTTTTCTTTTTCTTTTTTTTTTTTTTTTGAGACAGTCTCACTATGTTGCCCTGGGTAGAGTGCTGTGGCATCACAGCTCACAGCAACCTCAAACTCTTAGGCTTAAGCTATTCTCTTGCCTTAGCCTCCCAAGAAGCTGAGACTACAGGCGCCGGCCATGATGCCTGGCTGTTTTTTGGTTGTAGTTGCCTGGGGCTGGATTCAAACCCGCCAGCTCTCCTGTATGTGACTGGCGCCCTAGCCTCTGAGCTATAGGCACTGAGCTGTTTTTGTTTATTTTTGAGACAGGGTTCCACTATGTTGCCTGGGTATACAGTGGTATCAGGATAGTTCCTGCAACCTCAAACTTCTGAGCCGAAGCCACTCTCCTGCCTCAGCTCAGACTGCAGGCTCACATCAACACGTGCAGCTTCCTATGTTGCTCAATCTGGTCTTGAACTCCTGGCCTCAAGTCATCCTCTCACCCTCCTTCCAAACTGCTAGGATTATAGGTGTGAGCCATGGCTCCTAGCCCAAGATCATCTTTCAATCTGACTGGAAGAGCAGGAGTTGCCTTAAAGAAACTTTGCATTCCCAGGCTGAGGGCCTGAGTTTGGGTTTAGCCTGTTTCTTCCAAGGAACATTAGATGGTACCACAGTGCTAACATGAGTGAAAGTTTACCCTGAGCCAGGCTCTGTGATTGGAGCCCTCATCTCATGTAATCCTCCTAAAGAGACTATAAGGTGTCACCTTCATTTTGTGAAATAAAAGATTAAGAATGTCAAGCACGATGAGTTAAGGTAACTTATCCAAAGGGATAGAGCTGGGCTTGCGCCTCCGTGTGTAGGATCTCAAGCACTACCCTCAACCTCTGCGCTACTGCTGCTGCTGCCTTGGGAGTGTTAAACCACACAGCTAACTTCTGTCTAATCTGCCACATGGCAAACTAGACTCATGAAAGGAGTCGTCTCAGGATTAATTTAGGTTACTGGGACCTTTTGCTAGGTTTTGCCCTGTGAACCAGAGTTTAAATTTGTATATTTAGACCAGTATATCTTGGAAGTGTATATTTCCTTTTCCAAGCAGTCTCAGGCCATAAAGAATCAAGAGTGACTAATATTCACTGAGAGGGAATTGGTTTCTTTTTATAAAAATAAATACTTTGTAGTAAGCTAAGAAAATCAAAAATCAACATGAACTATCAAAATATGTGCTATTTTTTTTTAAAGAAAAATATAGTATTTACTCCAACCAGCAATTTTGCATGTTTCATACAGAGGCTTATTTCAGTCTGAAAGAGGAAAAATAAATACTCAAATTAAAGATAACTTTAATTTGTTTTACATACATATTTGAAAGAGCAAATATTAAAGGAATTAGACAATCGCACACATACCATACTATAACCAGGTATTTAAATGTATATATTTGATCTTTTCTCTCTCTTTCATACATTCAGAAAAAATTTTTGCAGTCCCCATTTAATCCTCCTAGGGAGACTATAAGGCGTCAGCTTCATAGTTGATCTTGGCATCCTCTCTCATTTCTGAGTTCTGCGCATGCCTTAATTCAAGTCCATCGAAATTTTACATACTAGCTGTGTTAATATTGAGTTAAGCAATATTGTATGCCCACAAAATTCTCTGTACTTTCATGTATGAATAAAAGAGAAAAGATATGAGCCCTAACTATGCTAAGTTTGCAAAGGAAAACTCACATATCACCATGACAGTGATCACATCCTTCATTTGGGTGTTGTCTCAGGTATAACAATGACACCAGCTGTGAGTTCGACTTCCAGTGGCCTCTCATTGCCTACAACAGCATAACAGCTCTACTCCTCAGGCTGATATTTGAGGCCTGCCTCCCCCGTCAATAATATTTCCTTACATCTACCCCTGAATATCTCAAGCTAGATGCCACATCATCGCTGAATATGCTCACTTCGAGGCAGCTCTAAGATTTCCAAAGGTTCCCAGGGCCACCTTTTAGTACTCATGTGACTGATACATATCACCCAGTTGTGAGGATGGGACTTGGCCTTGATTCCTGCCAGAACTGGGACTTTGCCTCATATCCTACTCTCAATGCTACCCCTGCAAAGCTGCCTGCTCCTGGCTCCTTTCCCAGACAGGCCTGATCTTTCCCCACAGTCTCCTGTACCTCCTGATCACAAGTGGTGGCCATGCCACAAATGAAGAAGTCATCCAAACCACAGTGCCTGCCTTCCTCCTTGACTTCTCATGCTGCTGTGTCCCACCCATCGGTGACACTTTTCTCTTCCCTGCCCAAACCCTAGCTGACTTTGAACACTTTGGGTACAGTGCCCTGTCTGGCTGGCTGTCTCCCAGAAGCCCTGTCGCTATGTCCCTCCTCGGCTCCCAGTGTCCTTCTGCTCACTGTGTTCCTGAGGTCCCTGTAGGCCTCAGAGCTTTTGCACCCAAATCCCAAAAAGTTGAAAGGTGCTGTAGAATGGTGTGAGAATGAACTAGAGTGATAATGTTTACATGTCAGACCTTTGTAGAGTGCTCAGCAGATGTAAGGAACTGATGGTCCCAATATTCTTGATCATGGAAGCTTGGACACCACCCTCCACCATTGCATGGGTGCCCCTGCAGCCTCATCTCCTTTTAGGGTTCAGCTTAAGGCCCTAGCTCCTGCTCACTCCCAGTCCCCTGTGGTCCCTCTGAATTCTAAGAGCCCTCACTGTTTACATGACTCAGAGTGACATTTCATCAGATCCTGCTTGGTGTACCAGGCTCAGGAGACTGGTTCTGCTGCTGAAAAGTTGTATGAAATCAACCCTTTGTTTGCACATCTGTAAAAGGAAGGAAAGATACCTCTGGGCCTGTCTTTCAGTTCCAATATTTTAGGTACAGTAGTCCCATCCCACCCCCTTAACCAGTTTCACTTTCCAAGGTTTCAGTTGTTCTCAATCAACTGCAGTTCAAAAATATTAAATGAACAACATAGTACAATAAGAAATATTATAATAGAGGGGCATCACAATCACATCACTTTTATTAAAGGATATTGTTATAATTGTTCTATTTTAAAGTTGTTTTTGCTGTTAACCTATTACTATGCCTAAATTATAATTAAACTTCATCACAGGTATGTATGAATAGCAAAAAACAGCAAATAAAGGGTTCAGGACTATCTGTAGTTTCAGACTCCACTGGAGGTCTTAGAACATATCCTCCATGGATACGGGGGGTTACTATATGAGGTCAAAAATTCACCATGGGAAGTTATTCACCAGTGCCAGCTCCTAGTCCCCCTCAAAGCACTTTTTCTAGGATGAGTTCACAAGGTTAATTGTCAGCCCTCATATGACAATAACTCTGATGGTCATTCCAGAAAAAGAGTTCCAAAATTGCTCTGAAGGGTGGCAGTGATGCATAGTTTGCCAAAGGAAGTACCTGGAAGGTGACCATAGTGATATTCAGCAAAGAGGTATTTAGCACTTTTTCTGGGATGAGCTCATGAACTTTTCTGATCTCATATACTTTTTTTTCCTCTTAAATAAAAACTTCATGCTTTTAATTTTGATTCACAATCTAGAGCATTATGATAGTGCTCACATGAGAGGCTATAATGTGGTTTATATCAAAAACTGAATAATAATCCTACTGATATAGTAAAATGCTTGCTCAATTAGGATATTTATGTCTATTTTATGTTTTTATTCCTCATAACAACTATATTTTTTCTGGGAAAAATGTAGTTAAAATGATGAATAGTGTAGTGAAAGGTCACTGTCTTAGTCAACATTGCTATAACAGATGCTTGAGACTGGGTAATTTATAGTAAACAGAAATTTATTGGCTCACAGTTCTAGAGGACGGAAAGTCCACGATCAAGGTGCTGGCATTTGTCAAGGGGCTTCTTGCTTAGTCATCACAGGGTAGAAGGTAGAGGGCAAGAGCATGAAAAAGTAAAAACACTGCCAAAAGTTTTTCTATGTCAGCACGAATCCATTCAGGAGGTAGAGCCATTAGGCTCCACTCCCCAACACTGTTGCAGTGGGATTAAATTTCAACATGCATTTGGGAGGGAACAAAGACATTTAAACCATACCAACCACTAACCAAAAACCTCCATAGTCCACAAGTACAAATTCCCAGACACCAAACCTAGAGATTCTGATTCCTTAGGTATGGGTGGGTACTGGAAATTTACACTTGGGACAAGCCCCTCAAATGATTCTGATGCAATGGTTCTAAACTACCCTTTGAGAAACCCTACTCTAGGGAATAGGGATTTTTAGAACCGTCTGGAGAGCAGATTTTGTTTCTGTGGAAAACAAGTAACATTTTTTTTCTCTGTGGGGAAAAGGTTGCTTGATCCCCTTGAGGGATGGTGCTATGGAAATGAGGAGATGAGGTTTCTGTACATGGCAGATTGGACTTTCAGCAGTGTAGGAACCACAGCAGCCCCTGCTGTTGGGCTGACATATATCCTCCATCTCTGCCACCATGGTTACTCTGTGCATGAACTTACTATGACAACGCAGGAGTAGCTGAGGGCAGAGGCTGGCAGACAATTTAAAGAATCATTGTGCTTGCTTTGTTGATTAGTGCCTTCTCCATGGGAAATATCTCTGCTGATTGTTAACACATGAAGATGTACACACTCCCTTCTCACAGCCTTGGTCCACTAGCCATACACCTCGTCCCTGCACACCTTCATCCCCAATCCTTCAAGTCTTTCTCTTTTCAAGACCCTGGTCAACTGGCCGGGCTACTCACCACTGCTTCAGGGACATACAGAGACTCAGGCCTCATTCCTCTGTTCACACAGAGGATGAACAGAAGCACTGTGTGATGCTATGTCATTAGGAGGGTATCCATCCCTTCACTGCTGTCCTAGGGGCCATCCTGAAGTAAAGTTGTGGTGCAGCAGCTGCTTATTTTTCCCTTGCACCACAAAATCCATACATCAATCTAGGCATTTTTTCCTCCTCGGCCTGCTAATCATAAGAATCCTGTGTGTATGTATGCCAGGGCAGGCAGACTCTAGGGCAACCCCCATGATTCTTAGTCTAAGTGCTCATGCTGTTGGCCAATCACCACCACAGGCAGAGTGGGGACCGAAGACCCCATTCTTGGCAAGGGAAAACACCTCCAGAAAAGGGGAAAATCAGACAAATAAAGTGAGCAAGGCAGAATAAAAACAGTTTAACTAGTTTACTTTTAAACCAACAGCTAAATTACTTATCTGAGCAGTTCCTGCTTTTGCTACAAGCCTGGCCTGTAGGGGATACAGGTTGCAAATACCCCTTCTGGGTCTGTAAACACTCTGAAAAAGTAATGGCTATAGAAGGAAGCTGTGTGCAAGGCCTTGAGGGGGGAGGAATATCAACCAGGCCATCCCCTGGCCAGTCAACAGTCAAAACAAATACCCACAGTGGGAATTTGTATTATGGACAGGGCAGAGATCAAGAGAACAGCTTGAGCCCTGAAATATGGACAAGGGGAGCTTATACCCTTATCACAGAGGAAGACATATCTGGGGTGGAGATCAGAGGAAAATTCTTCTGTTCTATCAGTTCTTCAGAGGAGCCTGATGCCCTTGGGTCATCTGCTCCACAGAGAATGGGTTGGGATTAACCTCCACCAAGGAATCTGTGTGTGACCACAGATAGGAAGCTGCCCTCACACAAGGCTCAGGTTTCAGATTTCTTATGGCTGCTTAGACCCTTAAAGTTAATGATTATAGAAAGAATAGGAACTAGCATGCTTACTCAGAGAAACTGCTAATGTTTTTGTTCCCTTCCTCAGCTTACCCTCTGGGCTAAATAAGATAATAGCCTTTAATAAAAGCTGAGTGGAACAAACATTCAGGGCTATTTGCTGGAATCCCACAAACTAGCAGTGATCCCCTGTATTCTCACCTTTGAAAAGTCTATTCTGCGTGCCCTTTTTATCTCTCACCACTTTTAACTTTATTTTTCTTCAGTTGATTGCCACAAGCTCCCCAGGTCTTAAAAGACCCTGCCCCGGCTCGGCACCTGTAGCTCAAGCAGCTAAGGCACCAGCCACATACACCTGATCAGGTGGGTTTTTCAAATCCAGCCCAGGCCCACCAGACAACAATGGCTGCAACCAAAAAAAATAGCCAAGTGTTGTAGCAGGCACCTGTGGTCCCAGTACTTGGGAGGCAAAGGCAGGACAATTCCCTGAACCCAAGAATTGCTGTGAGCTGTGATGCCATCGCTCTCTACTCAGGGTGACAGCTTGAGGGTCTGTCTCAAAAAAAAAGACCCTGCCCCTGATCTCTGTGACTTTGCTACTCATATAACTGAGTTTTGGGATCTGGCTCACAGATTTTCACCCCTCTGGCTGTTAGATATGTAAATCATTTTATATGCTCCAAATAGACCCTCTGGCTTTCATACCTGGTTTTATATTGGTGATTAGTCACCCTCAGCCTTTTATTGTCTTTAATGAATTAATAATGCTCCTAAACAACCATCCAATTCCACAGTTCTAATAATTACTATTTCCTAAAACCCCTGAGATATTCTATCTACTGATGTAATTCCTTCCACTAGTATCCCACTAGTTTGCCATTGATTAAAATTTTAACACTTGCCATAGCATGCCAATAATGGAGTTCTTGTTACCAGCAGGCTACCAAGTGATACAGCTTTAAAACCTCATTTTAGGCTGGGCACTGTGGCTCATACCTGTAATCCTAGCATTTTACAAGGTGGAAGCAGGAATATAACTTCAGACCAGGAGTTTGAAGCCAGCTTGGGCAACATAGAATGACTCTGTCCCTATTTTTTGTTGTTGTTTTTATTTTGAGACAGTCTCATTTTGTTACCCTGAGTAATGTGCCATGGCGTCACAGCTCGCAGCAACCTCAAACTCTTGGGCTTAAGTGATTCTCTTACCTCAGCCTCCCAAATAGCTGGGACTACAGGTGCCCACCACAATGCCTAGCTTTTTTTTTTTTTTTTTGTAGAGACAGAGTTTCACTTTTTCACCTTCGATAGAGTGCCGTAGTGGCACACAGCTCGCAGCAACCTCTAGCTCTTGGGCTTAGGCAATTCTCTTGCCTCAGCCTCCCAAGTAGCTGGGACTACAGGTGCCTGCCACAATGCCTCACTATTTTTGTTGTTGTTGTTGCAGTTTAGCCAGGGCCAGGTTTGAACCCACCACCCTCAGTATATGGGACCTGTGCCCCACCCACTGAGCCACAGGTACTGCAACCAGCTATTTTTTTTTTGAGATGAGGTCTTGCTCTGGCTCAGGCTAGTCTCAAACTCATGAGCTTAGCCTCCCAGAGTGCTAGGATTATAAGTATGAGCCACCATGCCTAGCACTGTCTCTATTTAAATAAAATTGTATTAAAAAGAAAAATAATTCCCATTTTGGAGCCCTTTTCTGGAACTATTTCTGGGTTGAATTCCTTAGGAAACAGATTTTGTGATTTGTACACAGATTTTTTTTATTGGGTGGCACTCTAGCAAACAACACCTATGTGGGCCAAGGGAAGCAGGACTGGGCAGAAGGGTGTGTATTGTGCCACAGGTACAACAGAGATCTGGAGCTTGAATAACCTATGCCACCTTAAGACAAAGGGGCTAAGCCTTTATACCTCTCCATCTTAGAAAATTCTGTGTTGCTATAATAGAAAACCAGAGGCCAGATAATTTATAAAGAAAAGAGATTTGGCCGTGCAAGGTGGCTCACATATAATCCTAGCACCCTGGGAGGCTGAGGCAAGTGGATTGCTTGAACTTAGGAGTTAGAGGCCAGCCTGAGCAAAAGCAAGACCCCATCTCTACTAAAAATAGAAAAACTGAGGCAAGAGGATCACTTGAGCCCAAGAGTTGGAGATTGCTGTGAGCTATGACACCATGGCATTCTACCTAGGGTGACAGATTGAGACTATGTCTTAAAAAGAAAAGAAAAAAGATTTTATGTACCTCTCGATTCTTGTAGCTGCAAAGTCCAAGAGCATGACCCCAGCATCTGCTTACCTTTCAGTGGGGGCCTCATGTTACATCACAACATGGTGAAGCAGAAAGGCAAGCAGGTGTGTGCTAAGAGTGAGGCTGACCCGAGTTATAACAATGTGCTCTCCTGGAAGCTAATCTATTCTTGCAAGAATTAATACAGTCTCATGAGAGTGAGAACTCACTCACTACCCTCAAGAAAGGCACCAATCTATTCATGAGGGAGAGATCCACCTCCATGACCCAACACCTCCTGCTGGGCCCCACCTCCCACTACTGACACTCTGGCAATTAAACTTCAATGTTAGTTTTGGTGGGAACAAACAGCATGCAGACCACAGCATCTTCCTAGACTAGTTTTTGGAGGGTGCTGCCCCCAGGGAAGGAATGTGGCTTTGGAGGTTCTGTTTGGCTGAGGACAGATGCTGGACAGGGACCCAGCTGAGAACTGTTAGCTGCCAACCTTCTCAGCAATTGGGGCAGTATCTCTCCAGATATTCACTGGCACATCACAGCATCCATTGGTGAAATTGTGTATATAGAGGAAAATATACAGAAGGTGACTCTATTAACAAAATACTGAATGTGGCATTCATGGAAAGATATCTCATCTGGTGTAATACTAAACATGACTCTTGAATTTGAAGGTGCAATTAGTTGACTTTTTACAGAAGATTGGCTAGACTGAACCCTATTCTTCACAGATGTTTTCTCTTGTCTTTGTTTTTTCCCAAATATTTTATATGCTGCATTTAGTTCCTTCTGTCACAGCTCAAGGGAGTGTGCCTTTCCAACAGAGCAAGGTGAAGAATGTTAGTATGTTGACCATAAATGCAAAGAACTTTATGAATCAGAAAGAAATGTGGCTACAGATGAGAGTACAGCAGATTTCAAAGGAAGGATTTAAATCAAGTGCTACAATCTGAAGAACCTTACAAAGTGGAGCCAACAAATTTTTTACCTGTGTGATTCAGAAAATGGTTGTTTTCATACCTCCTTTAATGACAACAATAGTAAGTCATATTTGTCCTGATTTACCATTTATGTCTCCGATATTGATTCATTTGGCACAAGTTTTACAAGCACATATGAGTGGTTCAGGCTATCACATCTGACAGGTTCCATACAAAGACAGGAGTTGCTGCATAATTTGAATAGAGATATAACACAAATTGCTATGGCTTCTAGGAAGGATTTTCCAAGTGATCTGAAAAAGAAACTTCAGAAATATGAATTATGTGCCTATCTCTATAATATGAAAATGATGTGCCTCTCATTCCATGACAAGAGGTTAGTGACAATGCTGAGTATGTTCTTTGGCCCTCAAACACAGTTGATCACTGGTTATAGGATGAAACAGCATGTTCAATTTGAAAAACCAAAAGCTATTTTAGAATACACAAACTTTATAGGAGAGTGGACAGAGCTCATCAGTACTGTGAATCTTACAGATTGACAAGGAGGCCCAACAAATGGTGGAAAAAGATATTATTCAGGCTGATGGAAGTTGCTGTTCTGACAGCTACGTCCTTTACTCATTAGATAAGAAGTGAAGAAAAAAGTGCAGAAAGCTCTTTCTTATAGGAGACATCTCATCACTAAGCTTGATGGAACAGAAATTCAAGAAAGGGGAAGATCATCTTTTGGAATAGAAATTCAAGAAAGAGGGGAAGACCATCATCTTCTGACACTGAGGAAAGGCTAAATGGGAGGATGCATTTTATAATGCAAAATGAAAAAAAAAGTCAGCAAAAGATTGCATGGTTTACAGCAGAAGAATGAGAAAGGTGGAAGGAGAGAAACCATTTTGCACTGTGAGACATGTAAGAGGAAGCCTGGACTTCATCCTGGAGATTATTTCAAGAAGTATCACACTCAAAAATATTATCAATAAAAATAAAAAACTTTAATTATTTTATACAACCTAAAATGGATAATAAAAGCGTCAGGTGAGTTCATATTTATGTTTTTCTCTTTTAAAACCATAGGAATTTTAGAAGTAATCCATCAACCTCTTTTCTGCCCAAAATAAATAAGAGCTGGGGAGTGGCAGCAAAATTGGATTGAAAAGGGTTAAAAAATAATAGCAGGACATAGTAGCTCATGATTATAATCCCAACAACTCAGAAGACTTAAGCAAGAGGACTGCTTAAGATCTGGGGTTTCAGATCAGCCTGGGCCATAAGGCACCTTGTCCCCAAATTAAGAAAAAATCAGCCAAGTGTGGCGGTGTACACTTGTAGTTCCAGCTACATGGGATGCTGGGGCAGGAAGATCACACCAGCTCAGGAGTTCAAGGCTGTTGTGAGCTATGACTGTGCCACTGCACTCCAGGCTGAGCAGCAGATCAAGATCCTGTCTCAAAAAAAAAAAAAAAAAAAAATTAAAAAGTGATTAAATAAAAGCCAGTATAAACTTAATAACTGCTTTCATCACATGAGCACCCACATAAGTAATACAAAAAATGATATGTATTTATATAAAGGTATTTCTTGTTCTGATAACAGAGACAATACTTGTAAATGTATATAAATTCATTCACTATGTGGATTAGGCTGTTGCCTATAGTAGTGTCGAAAAATGGAATGGTCAGCTGAGATGGTAAGTGAAGGTTGAAATCCAGTCCAACCTCTTATCACCAAGTCTTTCACCCCAACAAGGGTTGAATATGCCTGGAGAAAAGTGGAACTTTTTCTTTTTTTGGCTAGGACTGGGTTTGAACCCGCCACCTCTGGGATATGGGGCCAGCACCCTACTTCTTTGAGCCATAGGCGCCACCCACCCGGCTATTTTTTTGTTGCGGTTTGGCCAGGGTAGGGTTTGAACCCACTACCCTCGGTATATGCAGCTGGCGCTGCCCACTGAGCCACAGGCGCTGCCCCAAACTTTTTCTAAACCAACTGCCAAAACAGGTTACCATTCAAGTCTCTTTTTTCTACTTTACATAAAGGTACTTTAATGCCAGTCCTGGATCTGCCCAGTTATTGATTACAGGCCTTGATTCTGTAGTTGCAGATACAGATTCTGGTTTTGCCACTATTAGCCTTTACCATGGTCTGAATGTTTGTATCCCCCAAGTTAATATGTTGATCTTATAATTCCCAAGGTGAAGGTATTAGGGGCTGAAGTCCTCATGGATGGGATTAGTGCCTTTATAAAGGAGGTTGGAGGGAGGTAGTCAGCCCTTTGCAGTAAGTAAGGTTAAAGTGAGAAGATAGTTAGGTGGAAGCAAATCCTCACCAGACACTGCTGTTTGATCTCAGCACCTTGATCTCAGACTTTCCAGTCACTAGAACTGTGAGAAATAAACTACTGTTGTTTATAAGCTACCAAATCTATGCTATTTTGTTACAACAGCACAAATGAAAAAAGACCATCTTATTTATCTCAGCTTTCTTACCTGTTAAATGGCATTGTAATATTTCCCCTGTGTGGCTGTGGTTTTTGTTCAGGTAGCAAATGGGATGCCATCTATTTTCAGAGATATTTGTTTTGTCAACCTCATTGAGCTATAACTTACATATAATAAAATGTACAAACATTAAGTGTACAATTTTCTGAGTTATGATAATGTAAACCGGTGACCAGACAGGCCATCTATGTGCTTATTACACTGTTCAGAGATTGTATCAGGCTCTGTGGAAGTTACAAAATAGCATAAAGCACCGTTAGTTAATCTGGTTAAAATCTTGATTACGTTAGCTCTGAGATGCTAGTTCGCACAGCTCTCAACTTCCTCTGTATAACACACATCCCATTGTCTGTCGTTCTCCTCGCCTGTAAAACTTTTTGAGGGCATCTTCCGCAACCTTTTCCCTGCTGTATTGCAGGCATCTACCACAGTGCATCGACATTCCATAAGCATTTGTTCCAAAGCAAATGGATCAACATATAAAGTTAACGACTATCATGCCGATTTCGCGCCAAACAAAACTTAGACTCATTTGGAGAAGACCCAGATCAAACTCATATAATAAACAATGAAGAACTGTGGAGAAGGCAGCATTTTAGAAGGATCAGGTTTCAATAGGATTAAGGAACAATTCGGAGCCACACCAAGTACTTGGGAAAGATAAAATGGGTGGGCTAAAACAACTGCCTACAACTCACAGTGCAAAACCATGGTGGGGTTAATTGTGATTATCCATCTTTTAACTTTCGTTCAGCGACCACACTACCAGATTGCTAAGCAGAGTTGGGAAATTAAACGCCGCCCATAGCAGCATGGTCCTCCCGCTCCACAATGGGCAGACATTCCTAGAGGTATAAACCATGTGCCCTCAAGAGGCCAGAAAAGGCATCTTCTTCAGACATCTGTGCGGTTCAAGCACACGCGTTCTGATCGGATCCGCAGGGTGCCCTCTTCTGATGAAAAAATCGGCTCCACCCTCTCTAATCCCGGTCCTCTGGAGTGAAGCACGTTGCAAGCCAAACTGTGTCGCCGCAGAGATGCCCGCGAGACAGCCTTCGGTGAACAAACGGAGCTCACACGCGGTCGAGTTCCGCTGGCCGGTACCGAAAGAGACCCGGCCTCTCGTGACCTTCGGCGGACGGCGGCTCCCGAGGCCCGCGCGGCGTCCCTGCCATGTCCCGCGCGGGAGCCACGCACGGGGACAGGGCGAAACTTTTATTTCCACTTCTTTGGTCAGGACCATTCCAGTCCACCCTTGCGTGAATGTCTCACACGCCTAACCGCGACCGCGAGCACCGCCCCTCCCAGGACCACGCGCGCCGGGCCGGAAGTGACGCGGTTCGTGCGTCTTCCCGCCCTGCTCAGCGCTAGCTGTTCTGTGGCGGGAACTGAGGTGGCGGTGGGGACGGCGGTGACTGTAAGTCTCCTGGGCCCGTTATTCTCAGATTGGGGGACGGAGCGACAACTTCACAACTACCTGTTTTTTCTCTATCCCAGAAACCCCAGGGACGAGCCCGCGGGGTGCTCGCTCCGGCGGCTGCGAGGCCCGGGCTGTGGCGGCTGTCTGAAGTGAGGTTAACAGGGCACTCTCTGGGGAAAGTGCCCCCTTCGCCTTCCCCACTCCTGCCCTGATGACCCCGGGAGGTTTTCCACCTTCATCGTAGCCCCATCCTAGCCGCCCTCTCATACCTTGCCTGCACCCTTGGGTGGTTTAATACAGCATCTTGCAGAGACCTGCTTCGGGCTTTTTCACTGTTTAGCAGCTGGAGACAGGGATGGAGTAATCCAATAACGTTAAAATCTTAGGCTGTTTATAGATACTACAAATGTATTTTATTGCCTTGAGTATATAACCATATGCCAAGCACAGAACTATGTGTTTGCATCCATTCTTTTGTTTAATTCATTTGCCTTATGGATTAAGATTTAGCTCCTTTTACAAAACAGGAAACAATCTCACAGATGGTAATTCATTCATCAGATATTGTGGAGTGTCTACCAAATACCAGGCATTGTTCTAGAGATCAGGGCATGTAGCGGGGAAAAAAAAAATGGAATTGTCACAGATGTTAGGGAATAACAGGCAAGCTAAAGATGCTTTTTTTTAACCCTAAAAACAGCCTGGAAGAATGTATACCCGAATGTTAGCAGCAGTTATCTCAGGATTGGATTTTTGTATGAATTTTTGAAATTTCTCACAGTTTTCTACATTGTTTTGATTTCTCCAAATGAGCATGTTAACAGAAAAATATGTTTTTATATTAACAATGGAGTCCCTCACCCTTCCTTCCCCACTAAAAGTCTCTGAAGGCAAGGCATTGGCTCTGCCAACAAAAAGATCCTTGAGTGGAGCTCTCTTCCAAAAAAAGAAGTAAAGATTCTCATTTCTGGTGCCAGCAGTTTTTTGTTTTGTTTTGTTTTGTTTTTATCCCTTGCAGTTTTGGCCAGGGCTGGGCTCAAACCCACCACCCCCAGTATATGGGGCTAGCGCCCTACCCCTTGAGCCATAGGCACCACCCTGGTGCCAGCAGTTTTGATGCTGAGTCCATTTCAGGGTGTGAGCAAGAGCTAGACCCATGACTGCAGTGGAAGAGACCAGAGACCTGTGTACAGTTTGGCCTTTAGTGTTGTCATATTTACCAATGTGTTTAGGACTCTTAAAAGCTTTGCTGACATACAGTTTATCTTTGTTCTATAATTCCTGCATTACAAATAGATTCTAAGTTTCTTAAAGACTGGCCTCTTTTATATCCCTGTATTCCTCAGTACAATGCCTTCAGAGTGTCCTACGTCATGGGGTGATATCCTTTATTAAGTAATTATCGATGCCTTTGCCCAAGACTAAATGAGTTTTCAGGGTATACTTCCTCACAATAGTTTCAAAAAAGCTTTTCATTTTCTATCTTGCACCTGGTCAGGGAGAAGTAACAATGCAGGCATTTCTAAAAGGCACATCTATCAGTACTAAACCACCAGTGACTAAGGATCATCGAGGAGTATCTGCCATTGCAGGAAGCAGTGGAGAGAAAAAGAAAGCCAAGCCTGTTCCCTGGGTGGAAAAATAGTAAGAACACTGTATTTTTGTCAAAAATAATTAATAAATTGCTTCTGTAACCATTTCTGATAAGTTTTTTATTTCTTTTTAACTTATGAAGGAATGATTTGCTCTGTTTAGATGATGGCCTTGAAAATCACCCAGTCATAGAACCTTGGAACTGAAAGTTACCTTAAAATGATCTAGTTTAATTCCTCTGTTTTATAGGCAAACTAAGATCTCTACAACTGAAGTCTACTGATTTAGGAGCTGGAATACAGAAGTGAAGAAAACTTCTGTAAAAAAGTTCCTGTAAGCTAGCTGTGAACTTAGGGGCTCTACTTAAATCTAACTACACAGTCTGTTTCCCCTTTTGTTACTAAGGGGTGGAAATTGTTGAGTTTTTGTTAGCTTATATATCTTTAGCAAAAACAACACTTAAATTGTCCAATCAGCTAAGTGATACTGTGGCAAGTAATTACAACCATTGGATGTAGTCTCAGTAATTATCAAAGGTTCACAGGTTCACATTACTTTCAGTCCAAGTAATACCTTCATAAGTTTTGTTTAGCACCAGTGCCCATAAAAATCTAGATATTTTTAATTAAATTATACACAGGGTGGGAGTCCAAATTTTTAGTTTCTGATAAGATCAAGCAACACTAGGTACATGTTCTCACATGACAAGAATCAGATGGACTTGTGTACTCCACTCCTTTTGGAGAAGTCATGTTCCTCAGTTTGCCATTGTCCCTATTACCTCTTGTTTGATACTCTGCTTTTCTCACTCTTATCTGCTTAACCCCTGTGCTTTATAACATATACTGTTATCTTACATAATTCCTCCTTAGAGTACCTGGTTAATCAGAAAAGTATGTATCGAAGTTAACTTTTTTTTTTTTTTGTAGAGACAGTCTCACTTTATTGCCCTGGGTAGAGTGCCGTGGCGTCACACTGCTCACAGCAACCTCCAGCTCTTGGGCTTAAGCGATTCTCTTGCCTCAGCCTCCCTAGTAGCTGGGACTACAGGCGCCCGCCATAGTGCCCGGCTATTTTTTTTTTTTTTTTGCAGTTTGGCCGAGGCCGGGCCTGAACCCGCCACCTTCGGTATATGGGGCCGGCGCCCTACTCGCTGAGCCACAGGAGCCGCCCTCAGTAAACAATTTTTAAGCTCTGCTGTGGTTGTTATAAAGACAGCATGGCATAATCTCTTCTCTCAGCCCGGCTCCCCAACACACATTTCAGCTGGTGTGTGACAATTTCTGTGCTGTGGGGAGGGCTGAGGGGACCCTGGAGATGGGGCAGAGGGTGGGAAGGGCTGGTGGATAGAACCAGAAAGAAGGTGGGAGTGTGACCCAGAGGAGAGGCTTCTGCCTTGGGTGCAGGTGGTGGGGGTCTAACAGCTGACGCAGGGTCACTTTGATAGCTTTGGTCTGTTTTTCTCAGGTCAAAGACAGGATGTTTGTGTTGAGGAAATGTTCTAGAGGTTGGTGAGAGCATGAGATAAGAATTAGATTTATAATATTGTTAGGTAATTTTCTGCTGATTTCTTAGTCTTTTTCTCTATACTACTTTCCCTGTAAATCTACCACAGTAGAAAGTCAGGAAGGATGGTAGGACCTGGAGTAGCATTAGGTGTGGAATAAATCATTAGGCCTGTTGCATGGAGGAGAGATCCCCTGCTTTCCAGCTTCATATCTGTTCCTCCTGTGGGCATGGAAATGTCCTCCTGACGGTCCTCTTGTGTGTTTGTGGAGCTGTCCTAAGTTAGGAGTAAGTGGGTTCTTTCAGCAAAGCAGGCTGGCTGGCGATGGGGTGGGCTGCAGGGGGTATGCCCTCCTGTGCCAGTGCTGTCATCTCACGTCCTGACCTTGTTCTCATTCCCTGGTTTTGACTGGGCTGACTTTTCCAGGTCCAGTGGCTCCCAGCTCAGTGTTAGACTGGCAGGCTCCAGCCTATACTTACTGGCTCACGTAACAGTGTGCCTTTGGACCTAGCAGAAGCCTCTAGGGAGGCCATCTGGGGTTCTCTGCTGGGAGTGGATGGGGGTGTGTGTTTGGCTGTCTCAGGACCTGGTCATGAGTGGTGTTAGGTAGGCAGGACCAAGGGTTCTGAATGTTACTGAACGTGACTCTGCCCGGACGTCGGGAGGGCTCTGAGGAGAAACACAGAGGGGCGGTGACCCTCAGGCGGTTGCGCTCTGCTCGTTTACCCAGGAGCACTGGGTCCCCTGAGACCTGTGGTGAGCAGAGAGCTGACTGAGCTCCAGTTTCCCTCTCTCCACAGGGACCTGTGCCTTGCTTCATGCCGTGTAGCACTGCCCCTTTTTATTTTCTAGGTACATGAACGAACTGAAGAAATGGATTTCCTGCTGTTGGTAGTCCGCAAACTTTTAAGAACAAATTCTCGTTTTGTGAAGGTAAATTTGATTTCATGAGTAACAGAAATATTTATGGTTAAGATTTATTGTTTAGGTTTTTTTCTTTACAGTTGTACCTCAGTATCTGCAGGGAATTTCAGGACCCATAGAGGACACCAAAGTCTGAAGTTGCTCAGGTCGCTGATATAAGATGATGTGATACGTTATGTGCATATATATCATCTAGGCACATCCTCCCATGCACTTTAAATCATCTCTAGATTACTTATAATACAATATAAATAGTTACAATGTGTTTTAAAATTTTTTTTCCTGACTATTTTTGATTTGTCATTGGTTGAATCCACACATGTGTGCCCTGCAGATATGGAGGTCCTTTTGTCTTAACAGAGACTTTTGAAACCAGGGACTCTACAAATCATCGTGTGCAGTATACCTAATCTTGCCAGGAAGTGGGCTAATGGGATTGCTTTTATCATCAGAGTATAGATGCTTTTTAGCTATCATGCTGCTTTAACTTGTAACATTTTTTCCAGGCTGCAAAAAATGATCTAATGATAGTACACTGTAGTGAATGCTGGGTATAGAAACCTTGCTTTGGATTGAATGAGTGTACCACAGTTTAGAGATATGTGAATGAGTCTTTAATCCTCGTTTTAGAAATATCACCACAGCACAGTGAAATTTGAGAAAAGAATATGTACCGCTGTGTTAGAGACATACGTTTGGTTAACTGAAGGTTGATGAAAACAGTAAATATTATTTACATCTTTATTTTTTTCTTGAGACAGAGTCTTGTTTTGTCGCCCTCAGTAGAGTGCTGTGGTGTCATAGGAAATAACAACCTCAAACTCTTGGGCTCAAGCAATCTTCTTGTCTCAGCCTTCTCAGTAGCTGGGCCTTACAGGCATCTACCACAACGCCAGGCTATATTTTAGAGATGGGATCTTGTTCTTGTTCAGGCTGGTCTCAAACCCGTGAGCTCAGGCAATCCACCTGCCTTAGCCTGCCAGAGTGCTGGGATTACAGGCATGAGCCACCGCCCCTGGCCCTATTATTTACATCTTACTTGGACAAAAAAGAGAAAGGCATGAACTAGGCCAAAATAGCAAAAGGTTTGGAGTAATTATGCAACCTAAACAAGTGTAAGCTAGGCTGCCCTCTACCTGGCTGTACTAAGCCTTAGAGGTCTTTGGAAAATAGTGATTGAGATACACACATTATTATATGATGGGACTGCTAAAGGATTTGCTGTTCTTGAAAAAAAAAGGTTTCAGAATCACAAGTTTTGCCAAGTGTTTAGGGAAATACCCTCCTCCCTGCACTGCTCAGTAAGGGTAACCTCTACCTGAGAAGGGCCACATTCTCGCTTGCAGCACTGAGTGGATGGACCTGACGTTGGCAGTTGGTCGTCTTCCTGCTCGACACCACTATGAAAGGAGTGAGAGACTTGGCTGTTTCCAGTCTTTGTCTGAATCTTAAAGATGGTGTGGAAGACTTAAACACATTTGTGTTTAACATATGGGAGCCTTGGCTCAGTGTCTGTAGCACAGTAGTTACGGTACCAGCCACATACACCAAGGGTGGTGGGTTTGGACCCAGCCCAGGCCAGCTAAACAACTGTAACAAGAAAATAGCCGACATTGTGGTGGGCGCCTGTAGTGCCAGCTACTTGGGAGGCTGAGGCAAGAGAATCACTTAAGCCCAAGAGTTTGAGGTTGCTATGAGCTGTGATGCTATAGCACTCTACCGAGGGCAGCATGATGAGACTCTGACTCAAAAAAAACAAAACAAAACAAATGGGAATCTTTAAATTTCATTTTAAGACTTTTTTTTTTTAGAGACAGAGTCTCATTTTATCGCTTATGAGATACAAGCACCAAAATTCTTCTCGAATAGCTGGGACTACAGGTGTTCGCCACAGCGTCTGGCTATTATTTTGTTGCAGTTTGGCCGAGGCCGGGTTCAAACCTGCCACCCTTGGTATAGGGGGCTGGCGCCCCACCCACTGATCCACAGGCGTCACCTTTTTTTTTCTTTTTTCTTTTTTGAGACAGAGTCTCACTATGTTGCCCTCCGTAGAGTGCTGTGGCGTCATAGCTCACAACAACCTCCAACTCTTGGGCTCAAGCAATTATTTTGCCTCAGCCTCCCTAGTAGCTGGGACTATAGGTGCCTGCCACAATGACCAGCTTTATTTTGTTTGTTTTTATTGTTATTGTTTAGCAGGCCTGGGCCGGGTTTGAAACCTCCAGCTCCATAAGACTTTTTTTTTTTAAGACTTTTATTTTAAGCCTTTCTGTTTTTAAGACTAGTCGAGTCAAGTTAATGGTATGATTATGTATTTTTTAGTTTTGTAAACAGAGTTAAGAACGTTAATGGATTAAAAATAAAGTCTACCAGACTGCAAAAAATGGTAGCAAGAATTTTGGTGCTTGTATCTCATAAGTAGTAAGAAGTACTAGAAGTCAGTGTGTTCATGATTTATTAGAAATAATGTGCAATAGCATATTTTCTAAATATAGAGCCTTCCATGGTATGTGTAGTTGGGCCACTAAAAATCATGCTCTAGATTGTTTTGTAAAAGCTTTTAAAAAAATTCTCAAAAAATCCTTATTTATTACCTTTTTAAGACTGCTGCTGTCACAGGACTTAGATGCAAGAGCGTGGGCGACTGGGCTCTAAGGTCTTGTGTTCTTCTCCCCAAACCATTGAGGTCCCTTTGAGCCCTTGATGGGTTTCTGCTGCTCAGTCCCCACTCTGTGCCCTCTTCCAGCCATCCTGCTGTCACATCTGACTGAGCTGACTCAGCTCCATCCCACCCAGGGCATCTTGGGCAGGGGAGGAGGGCTGTGCTGTGCTGTGCTGAGTCTCCTTGCCTCTAGCAGGTAGCACTGCACTCGGCTCACCCACAGCTCTGCAGTTCTTGAGTTTTTTTTTTTTTAATTTAAAAATAATTTTTGTGTGTGTGGGTGGCGCCTGTAGCTTAGTGAGATAGGATGCCAGCCCCGTATGCTGGAGGTGGCGGGTTCAATCCCAGCCCCGGCCAAAAAAACTGCAAAAAAAAAAAATTTTTTTTTTTTTTTTTTTTGCGGAGACAGTTTCACTTTACTGTCCTTGGTGGAATGCTATGGCATCACACAGCTCATAGCAACCTCCAACTCCTGGGCTTAGGCGATTCTCTTGCCTCAGCCTCCCGAGTAGTTGGGACTACAGGCGCCCGCCACATCTGGCTATTTTTCTGTTTTGCAGAGACTGGGTTTGAACGCACCACCTTCAGTATATGGGGGCTGGTGCCCTACTCCATGAGCCACCCAGTTCTTGAGACTTTGAAACCAGTGTCTATCACTGTCCTTAAGGTAGTTGAGGCCATCTGCTGGGCCTGGGTGCGTTCATTCCTCCTCCCCCAGGGCACTCTTCTCAGGGTGAGTGCTGGTTAGTACAGTTTTTACCATTTGTATCTAACATCAAAGGGAAAGATAAAGACAGTCCCTGTGGACAGTTTGCACTTACAAAAGTCTAACTGCCATAGAGTAGGAAGTCTGTGCAGGCCACAGAGCTGTGCTCAGCCCTGCCAGGTGCTGTGGAGGCATGGTGTGGGTCCTCTGTGGTGCTGTCACCTTCTGTGGGCACAACCAGCGTGCTATGGACACTGCGCCTGAGATGGTCATACTCTGGCTTTGTGACAGAACTGAAAGCTCAGACAGCTTCTTGCTCTGTCTGGGCCTGTTTCTCTCCGCCCAGAGGCTTCTCCAACTCCTTAGTCCGAGCCGAGGTTCTCTGGGTTCCTTGTCTTCATCTTTGCTGGTTTACTGTCTCATTTTTATAGAATACATCAAGTAACTTACCTTTTTTTAAAAGTAGTTTTTTGATGCAAAATTGTCTCTCAGATAAATGGTTACAAGTTAGCCTTAATGGATTATGTAATTTCTCATTTGGTAAAATAATTGGAGAGAAATAGTTAAGTTCATGTCTCTTAAGCATTCTTTAAATGACAATAATTTGTATTATACTAGGGTTTATATCAAAGTAGTCTATTTAAAATCTGAAAAGTCATTAGATACAGAAATGAAGCAGAAAAGCCTGGCATTTTTAAAGCGTTTCAGTTGTTCTTATTGTTTCAGTTTGTTGGTTTCCTCTTACTCTGCAGGTTGTCCTCATGTCGGCCACCATCAACTGTAAGGAGTTTGCAGACTACTTTGCTGTCCCTGTGCAGAACAAGATGAACCCTGCATATGTGTTTGAGGTGGAGGGCAAGCCCCACTCCATCAAGGAGCACTACCTGGAGGACCTGGGGCACATCCACCACTGCAGGGTATGTGGGAATCCACGGTGCTTTTACAGAAAACGTACTTTGCATTTGATTACACTGGCATTTGTCACCTGCAACTGTATGGCCAATTCATAATTTCCAAGTAATGGGAACTGCCCAAGTTCCCCTCAACCCATGAATGGATTAACAAATTGTGGTCTAGGTATACTGTAGAATACTATGTAGCCATAAAAAGATGGAGACTTCACATCTGATAATTATGTTCACTGGAATGGAGCTGGAAAATACTCTTCTTAGTAAAGTATTTCAAGAATAGAAGAAAAAATATCCAATGTACTTAATACTATTATGAAACTAATACATAATCACTTAGACATTCATATGAATGATAAAACTATAGTCCAGAAAGGAGGAGGGAAGAGAGGGAGAAGGAAGGGAGGAGAAGGGGGGAGGCCAGGAGGAGGGAGGGTATTTGGCGGGACCTCACCTAATGTGCATAATGCAGTGGTACATTTTAAAACTATTAAGAGCAGAGTATAAATGTCTTACCATAACAAATAAATAAGTGAGGTGATGGTTATGTTAGCAAGTTTGATATAAGCTTTCCACATTGTATATCAAGTCAGCATAATATACCCCATAAAGGCATTAATGTACAGAGTTAGGATTTAATTTAAAAAAAAGAAAAAAAAAAGAAAATGGTATGGTCTGTGTCACATATCCTAGACAGTGCCTGACACACATCAAGTTCTCAGTGGCTGCAAATGCAAGTTTTTCATTTTATTTGGGTGCTTCGTTACAGTCAGGAACTGAAGGAGAGAGTCACCCGTCCAACCCCAGCCTCTCCTCTGTGGTCCTCTTTCACCATTGTGACTTCTTCCCTTTACCATTTTTAGCTCTCTCCTCATCTCCTGGAGGAACCGGTGATAACTAAGGATATATATGAAGTTGCCATCTCTCTAATTCAGATGTTTGATGACTTGGATATGAAAGAGTGCGGGTGAGAGACACACTCCAGTTGGTCATGTACTTTAGTGTATGTGTGATTTAAAATTCTTAAAATTTAGAATCTTTTGAACATTTTTACAATGTTAAGATAAAAACTGTTACTTTGTCAGTAGTCATTGTATGTATTTTATTTTTTCCTATTCATCTTTATTGCTGTACAGTATTCCATTATAGTGTTGGAACATTCATTAATTCATTCTATTGTTTATTTCATGTTAATGTAAGAGGATAATTAGGTTATAATGTTTGCATTTGTTACATAGAATCCCTGTTGTAGTGTGTCCCACACCTAGGAGGTGGGCCATGTACCTCTACATTGTGCCTATTACGTGGAAGCTCACCAATACCTTCCCTCCTTCCCTCTTCCCCCTCCCCCAACTTGAATTGAATCAAGTTTTTCTCTTGTGTGTGGGTATTATATTGTCTACTGGCATCGTATTTAGTACTGAATACACTGGATACATGCTTTCCCATTCTTGTGATACTTTCCTGAGAAGAATGTGTTTGAACTCCATCCAGGTTAATATAAAAGATGTAAAGTCTCCATCTTTTCTTATGGCTGAATAGTATTCCATGGTGTATATAACCACAGTTTATTAATCCATTCCTGAGTTGATGGGCATTTAGATTCTTTCCACATGGATTGTAAATTGAGGTGCATTGAACAATCTAGTGCAAATGTCCTTATGATAAAATGATTTGTTTTCTTCTGGGTAGATGCCTAGTAATGGGATTGCAGGACCAAATGGAAGGTCTAATTTGAGTTCTTTGAGAGTTCTCCTTGATTCTTTCCATAGAGACTGTATTAGTTTGCAGTCCCACTAACACTGTGAAAGTGTTCCCTTTTCTCCATATCCACGCCAGCATTTGCAACATTGGGACTTTGTGATGTGGGCTATTCTCACTGGGGTTAGGTGATATCTCAAGGTGGTTTTGATTTACATTTCTTTGATGATTAGGGGCAATGGACATTTTTTCATATGCTTGTTAGCCATTTGTCTGCCTCAGAGAAGGTTCTATTCCTGTTTCTTGCCCAAATGAAGATGGGATTGTTTGCTCTTTTTTTGTTGATTGAGTTCTCTGTAGATTCTGGTTATCAATTCTTTGTCAGATTTGTAACATGCAAATTATCTTTTCTCATTATGAATGATGTCTATTTGCTTTAATGGTTGTCTTTAGCTGTGAAGAAACTTTTAAGTTTAATTAAGGCTCCTTAGTTTATTTTTGTTTTTGTTGCAGTTGCCAATGAAGTCTTCTTTGTAAAAATCTTTTAGTTTTACTCCACTTAGTATGATCTTAGTTGTGCGTTTGTCATAGATGGCTTCAATCAGTTTAAGAAATGTGTCACTTGGCTTGGTGCCTGTAGCCCAAGCAGCTAAGGCGCTAGCCACATACACCAGAGCTGGTGGGTTCGAATACAGCCCAGGACTGCCAAACAAAAATGATAACTACAACCAAAAATGGCCTGGTGTTGTGGTGAGTGCCTGTAGTCCCTGCTACTTGGAAGGCTGAGGAAAGAGAATTGCTTAAGTCCATTAGTTGGGGGTTGCTGTGAGCTGTGATGTCATTGCACTCTACACAGGCAACAGCTTGAGGCTCTGTCTCAAAAAAAAAAAAAAAAAAGTGTCACCCATGCCTATTTTCTTCAGTGTTCTTATTAGAAAAGTTTGCTGAATTTTATCAAATGCTTTTTCTGTATCTATTGAGAGGATCATATGGTCTTTTTTTTAAAATTAGTATGGTAAATTACATTTATGGATTTATGTATATTAAACCAGCCTTCCATCCCTGGGATAAAGCCTTCTTGATCATGATGTATATATATTTTTAATGTGTAGCTGCAATCTATTAGCTAAGATTTTGTTGAGTATTTTTGCATCAATATTCATTAGTGAAATTCGTAGTTCTCCTTTTTAGTTGTGTCTTTTCCTGGTTTTGGTATCAGGGTGATGTTTGTTTCATGGAACATGTTGGGGGACGTTCCTTCCTTCTCAATGTTTTGGAATAGGTTCTGCAGTGTAAGTACAAGCTCTTCTTTGAAGGTTTGATAGAATTCTGATGTGAAGCCATCTGGTCCCAGGCTATTTTTGAACCCACCACCTTAGGCACCCTCAATGAGCCACAGGCGCCGCCACCAGGCTTTTTTTGTGTGGGAATTTTTTTTTTTATTGTTTCTTCAATTTCAGTGCTTGATATTGACTGTTCAAGAGATATGTTTCTTTTTGGTTAAGTCTAGGGAGATGGTGCAGTTCCAGGTATTGGTCCATTTCCTCCACATTGTCAAATTCCTGGATATAGAGTGTCTTATAGTAGTCAGAGATAATCTCTTTATCTCTGTGATATCTGTTATTATTTACCCTATTTTGTTTTTGGTTTAGGTTATTAGAGATCTTTCTTTTCTGTTTCTAGTTAATCTGGCCAAAATCTACCGATTTTGCTTATCTTTTTAAAGAACCAACTTTTTGTTTCATTAATTTTCTGAATGATTCTTTAGTTTTCAATTTCATTTATTTCTGATTTAATTTTGGCTATTTTTTTCTGCTGGGTTTGGGATTGGGTTGCTCTTCCTTTTCCATTTCTCTATGATGATTCATTAGGTTGTTGATGTGCTCTCTTTCTGTTTTTCAGATTTAGGCGTCTCGTGATAAATTTCCTTCTTAGTACTGCTTTTATGGTATCTCACAGGTTTTGGTAACTTGTAGCTTCACTGTTGTTATGTTTGAGGAATTTAATATAATAATTTCCTTCTTTTTCCTCCTCCATGACCCAACTGTCACTGAGTATAAGATTAGTTTCCATGGCTTTGTGTGGGGATGAACATTTTTGTTGGAGTTGAGCTCCACCTTTATTGCTTTATGGTCTGAAAAGATACAAGGCATAATTTCAGTTCCTTTAATTTTGTTGAGGTTTGATTTGTGTCCGGAGATGATCTGTTTTGGAATATGTTCCAGGGGTTAAGGAGCATAACGTATATTCCTTAGCTTTGGGATGGTGTGTTCTGTGTGTGTCTATTAAGCGCATTTGTTCTAGGGTTGCATTTAAATCCCTTGTTTCTTTGTTTAATTTCTATTTAGTGGACCTGTCCAGTTCTGTCAGAGGGGTGTAAAAGTCCCTAGCTACTATGGTGTTGTAGGGTATCATTGTTCAGACCAGTTAAGGTTGGTTTCAAAAAAGCATTTAAGGTGGGTGCATAAATATTTAGAATTGAAATGTCTTCTTCTTGTATTGTTCCCCTGACTACTATGAAGTGACCATGTTTGTCTTTCTTAATGTTAGTTGCTTTAAATCCACTTGTATCTGAAAATAAGATGATGACTCCTCCTTTCTTTGATTTCCATTTATCTGAATTACTGTTTTCCTTCCCTTACCCTGAGTCTTGATTTGTTCTTCAAGGTTAGCTGTGTCTCTTGGAGATAGCATATGAATGCTTGTGCTTTTTTTAAAAATCCAGTCAGCCAGCCTGTGCCTCTTTAGTGGGGAATTCAAGCCATTTACTTTTATTGAGAGAATTGATATGTGTGGTGGAGTTCTATTCGTTTTATTTTGTGAAGGTTTGTTGTTTAGTTTTATCCTTTGGGCCATTGTAGAAGCTAGATTTTGTCCTTTTTTTTTTGTGAGAGAGAGTCTCACTTTGTCTCCCCCTGGTAGAGTGTCATGGCGTCATAGCTCAAGCAGCAACCTCAGATTCTTGGGCTCAAGTGATTCTCTTGCTTCAGCCTCCCAAGTAGCTGTGACTACAATAATCGTCTATTTTTAGAGACAGGGTCTCGCTCTGTCTCAATCTGCTGTTGAACCTGTGAGCTTAGGCAATCAACTTGCCTTGGTCTCCTAGAGTGCTGGGATTACAGGTGTGAGCCATGGTGCCTGGCTCATTTTTGTCCTTTAGTTTCTGGGTATTTAGTTTGTTGATGGCTCATTGTGATGGTCAGTGTGGAGAACTGTGAGTATGATCTGTAGAGCTGGTCTTATTGTGGCGAGTTTCCTCAATGTTTGCATATTAGTTAAAGATTTAATATCTCCATCAATTTTGAAGTTTAGTTTAGCAGGTTACAGAATTCTGGGCTGATAATTGTTTTGTTTAAGGTTAAAGGTGGGGCAGTGCTATGGCTCAGTGAGTATGGAGCTGGCCCCATATACTGAGGGTGGCAGGATCAAACCCAGCCCCAGCCAAACTGCAACAAAAAAAATAGGCGGGCGTTGTGGCAGGTGCGTGTAGTCCTAGTCTCAGCTACTCGAGAGGCTGAGGCAAGAGAATCACCTAAGCCCAAGAGCTGGAGATTGCTGTGAGCTGTGACAACACAGCACTCTACTGAGGGCAACAAAGTGAGACTTTGTCTCTGAAAAAAAATAGAAGTTTAAAGGTGGCTTTGTGCTTGTAGTTTAGTGGCTAGGGCATCAGCCACATACACCAAAGCTGGCAGGTTCGAATCCAGTCCCGGCCAACTATAACCAAAATTTAGCCAGGCATTGTGTGGCGGGTGCCTGTAGTCCCAGCCACTTGGGAGGCTGAAGCAAGAGAATCGCTTAAGCCCAAGAGTTTGTGGTTGTTGTTAGCTGTGATGCATGGCACTCTACTGAGGGTGACACAGTGAGACTGTCTCAAAAAAAAAAAAAGAAGGTTAAAGGTAGATGACCATTCTCTTACAACTTGAAAAGTTTTAGCTGAAAAGTATGCTGTCACCCTGGTGGATCTGCCCCTAGAGGTCAGTTGGTTCTTATTCCTGGCTACTTGCAGATTTTCCTTTTTTGTCTTGACTTTGGACAGATTCATGATAATGTGTCTTGGAGATGCTCTGTTTGTGTTGAGGTGACATGGGTTCAATATCCTTCTTAAAGTAGTATGTTGGAAACTTTAGTGAAACTCATTTATGATGGTCTCTAGTAGGGCGTCCATCCTTTGGGTCATTCTTCTCCCCCTTCAGGGATACCTATAATTAATATGTTTGCTTCACGAAGTCCCATAATTCTCTGAGCAAATGTTTTGCTTTCTCTCTCTTCTTTTCTGCCTTTTTAACTGCCCCGGTTATCTCAACGGCTTTATCCTCTAGCTCTGAGAATCTTTCTTCTCCATGGTTTAATATGTTATTGATACTTTCTACTTCATCTTTAAGTTCCCTGATTGACTCCTTCAATTCCTTAAACTCCAATATATTCGAATTTCTTCATGTCTTTCATTCATTATTTGGGTCAGTTTTTGGATTTCCTTTTAGTTATTTTCCACTTTCCCTTCAGTTCCCTTTTTTGCTTTTATCATCTTATATTAATTTTCCCTGCTGTCATTTCCATAATTTCTTTATAGGTAGAATCCTCAGTGGTAGTGCCTGATGATTGCTTGGTGGTAGTTGATCTGTTCTGGTCTTTTAGGTTGCCAGGATTCTTCTGTTGGTTTCTCCTCATGAAAGTTTTATTCTTGCTCCTTTTTCCTCTTCCTGATTCTCTTTAAACTACCTTGTCTCTATCTCTGCCCTTAAGTGCTGAAGTGTCCTTTTGTTAATAGAACCAAAGGGAAGAAAAGAGTAAAGAGCAAGAGAAAAGAAAGAAGAAGATAAAGAAAAAAAAAAGGGGAATTATTTATTTATTTATTTTTTTTTTTGAGACAGAGCCTCAAGCTGTCACCCTGGGTAGAGTGCCATGGCATCACAGCTCACAGCAACCTCCAATTCCTGGGCTCAAGCGAGTCTCCTGCCTCTGCCTCCCAAGTAGCTGTGACTACAGGCGACCCCCACAACGCCCGGCCATTTTTTGGTTGCAGCCGTCATTGTTGTTTGGCGGGCCCTGGGGCTGGATTCGAACCCGCCAGCTCAGGTGTACATGGCTGGCGCCTTAGCCCACTGAGCCACAGGCGCCGAGCCGAAAAAAAAGGGGAATTAAATAAAAAAATTTTTTAAAAGGTGACCAGAAGGACAAAAAGAGACAGGAGAAATGAAGGTGTTTGGCAGGGTGTTTTAACTCATACCTGCAATTCTAGGACTCTGGGAGACCAAGCTGGGTGGGCCCTCAAGGTCAGAAGCTCCTTAGCTGTCTAAGCAAAAGCAAGACCCAGCCTCTCCCAAATAAAGAAAAAACAGCAGTATATCTCAATGGCCACCTACTGATACTGTCTTTCCAAATGTTAAAGCTGGAAGGCCACCCTAAACCGGGAGCTCAAGGCCTCCTTGAGTTAGACCAATGCCATGGTCCCAGGCCTCAGAGTGAGGTTTTATCCCATAAATAGCACACAAAATGGAATAGAATAAAACAGACCAGAAAAAAAATAACAACAATAGAAAAAGAAAATTAAAAAATAAAATTATATAAAAATCAAAAAGGGATGTTTTTGTTACAGAAATTTATGTGGGAAAGGTGAGTGAGAAAAGTAGAAAAATCTCTACAAAAACAGAGGAAAAAAAGAGAAATAGAAAAGAAAGAATAAAAGGGGCAGAAAAACCGTAGCAAAAATGAGACCCTTGCTATTGAAGAAAGTAAAATTGAAAAAATAAAATTACAACAAATAAAACAAAACTAAGGAAAAATGCACTGAAAAATATATTGCAGGCTTGGCACCCATAGCTCAGTGAGTAGGGTGCCAGCTGCATACACCAAGGCTGGTGGGTTCAAGCCTGGCCTGGGCCTGCTAAACATCAATGACAACTCCAACCAAAAAAGAAAGAAAGAAAAGAAATAGCTGGGTGTTGTGGCAGGCACCTGTAGTCCCAGCTACTTGGGAGGCTGAGGCAAGAGAATCATTTAAGATCAAGAGTTTGAGGTTGCTGTGAACTGTGACCCCCAACAACACTCTACCGAGGGCAACATAGTGAGACTCTGTCTCAAAAAGAAAAAAAAAATATGTTGCAGTATATTGCCTGGACACCAGGTGGTGTTCCAAGAAGAAAGGAGAAGAGAGAGAAAAGGTATATAATCTGATGTACTTCCTGGACTGCAGGTAGTGCTGTGGTGTTAGGAGACAGAGAACATACACGTGGTTTTGCTGTGTAAGATGGGGGCCAGAAGCCCCTCTCTAGTTGCAGAGGAGACTTAGTCCTATCTTCCTGATTTATTTCCCCTCAATCAGGGCTTGGTGGTTTCACTGGTATTCAGTCCCTGTGGGAGTGGAATCCTGAAGCTCTTGCCAGATTTCTTAGGAGGCATGCCTTGACTTTCAAACAGTACCCCTGGCCACAAAATGGCCTTCCCAGGAGTGCAGGAGCTGTTCAATTTAACCCAAGGATGGCTGCCAAAGCTCAGCAGGTGCACTTGAGCTGGCCGTGTACTAGGACCCTGCAGACTGTTCCTTCCAGGAGGTCCTCCCACAATGGTGGTGCCCTGCAATTGGTGGTGCAGATTAAATCCCAGCCACCTGGTGCTGTTTGAGTTCACTGGCTCACTCAAGCCCTCAGGGCAGCTCCAGTGAGCAGCCCAGTCCAAAAACAAAAACTGCAGGACAGGCCTGCCCTGTCTCTAGCCCTGCCAGAGGGCTGGCTGGCCTCTGCCTACACCTGGGCGCTTGGCTTCTGTGCTGCTCTTCCATTGCTTCTGACCTCCTTTTTGGCTGCTGATGAACTCTGCTGATTCAGTGTGCCCCCTGGAGTGGTATTTCTGGGCAGAATACCCCAGCCAGAGGTGGCTGTGGAGTCCTCTCTCCCCTGTCTCAATGTGAGTGGCTACAAAGAGGATAGTCTACTGTCTTGCTCTGCCTCCAAGTCTTTTTTTTTTTTTTTTTAATCAGTTTTGCCAAAATCTTTATTCTAAAGAAAGGTCAGCAAACTCCAGTCTACTGCCTATTTTTTCAAATAATTTTTTTTTTTTTTTGAGACAGAGCCTCAAACTGTCACCTTGGAGAGAGTGCCGTGACGTCACAGCTCACAGCAACTTCCAACTCCTGGGCTCAAGCGAGTCTCCTGTCTCTGCCTCCCAAGTAGCTGAGACTACAGGTGCTCGCCACAAGGCCTGGCCATTTTTTGGTTGTAGCCGTCATTGTTGTTTGGCGGGCCCGGGCTGGATTTGAACCCGCCAGCTCAGGTGTACGTGGCTGGTGCCTTAGCCCATTGAGCCACAGGCGCCGAGCCTTTTCAAATAAATTTTATCAGAACACCAATTCTAGGGTTGATAAACATTTGAGTTGTATTCAGTTTTTATTCAGTTATTTGGATAAAGTGCAATGAATATTCTCTAATTTGAAGCTGAGCAGCATTTCTTAACTTTGTGCATTCACTATATATATTTTAAAGGTAAGTTAGTGTGTTGGAATGTTTTCCCTGGAAATTTCCATTTTAAAATAGTTACAGCCATGCTGAGTGTACTTTTTTAGGACTAATAATTTTAAAAGGAAGATAGAATAGTTTTTCTAGACGTATAGAAGTCATATCACTGGGTGGCACCTGTGGCTCCGTGGGTAGGGCGCCGACCCCATATACTGAGGGTGATGGGTTCAAACCCAGCCCCGGCCAAACTGCAACAAAAAATAGCCGGGCATTGTGGCGGGCACCTGTAGTCCCAGCTACTCTGGAGGCTGAGGCAAGAGAATCACCTAAGCCCAAGAGCTGGAGGTGAGGGCACAAAGTGAGACTCTGCCATAGCACTCTACTGAGGGGAGTAAAGTGCCACAGCACTCTACTGAGGGCACAAAGTGAGACTCTGTCTCTTAAGAAAAAGAAAAAAAGTCATATCACTAATAATCTTGAGGTAAAACTTTAAGTACTTCCTTAGTAGAAATTGTTGAAAGCCTTTCATTTACTATGAAAATGTATTCCTGACTCTCAGCCTCATCCTACTATATCCAGACATCCATTCATTTAGCTGGTTCTTTGCAAATTGGAACAGGCTTTCCCTTAGGAGCTGTTCTCAGTTACAAGTGGTGGTTAGAGCATGTAATTTTAAAAATATTGCACTGTTTTATATTATTGAACCTTTGCTGTTAGTGTGACAATTTTACTACAGTTGATGAATAACATTCATATTTTAGAATAGCAAACAGTGAGAATGTAGATCCCCTCCTCACAGCAGCCTGCACTAGATGCTGGGGCAGCTTTCTCTCTTTCGATGCTCCCCACTCTTGACACTTTGGGAGGCCACGTTGCTCTTCTTTGAGTTGTTAGCTGTGAATGTGAACATATGTAAAGTTACTTATTATTAAAGAACTTACTAATTGTCTTTTCTGCTGAACAATATCTTAGAGTGAGGTAGCTGTATTCTAGTCCCATCTACCTTCTAGCTTACATGAGGTATAATTGTGTGCTATTTAGCTATGCTTTTTTTTAAGCTCCCACAATTTTTTTTTGGAGACAGAGTCTCACTATGTCACCCTCACTAGAGTGCTGTTGCGTCACAGCTCACAGCAGCTTCAAACTCTTGGGCTTAAACGATTCTCTTGTCTCAGCTTCCCAAGTAGCTGGGATTATAGGTGCCTGCCACAACGCTCGGCTATTTTTTTTTTTTTTTTGTTATTGTTGTTGTTGTCATAGTTGTTCAGCAGGCCTGGGCTGGGTTGGAATCTGCCAGCCTCAGTGTGTGTGACCAGCGCCCTACCACTGGTGCTGAGCCAAGCTCCCACAAATTTGATGTCATTTAATGTTAGTGTGTTTAGATTTACCCATATATGTATAATTTTATTTATTAATTATTTAATCTTTCATCTTAGACTTTTCAATTTTTATTTAGTTAAAAATTTTCTTATTTCACCCTTTTTCTTTTTTCTTTTTTTTTTGAGAGAGTCTCAAGCTTTTACCCTGGGTAGAATGCCGAGGCGGCATAGCTCACAGCAACTTCCAACTCTTAGGCTCAAGTTATCCTCTGGCCTCAGTTTTTCTATTTTTAGTAGAGATGGGGTCTAGCCCAGGAGCTCAAGCTATCCACTCATCTTGGCCTCCCAGAGTGCTAGAATTACAGGTGTGACCCACCACACCTAGAATCCCCCTCATTCCCGAAATAGGTTTGGTTATGTATAAAATTTCTAGTTAGCTATGTATACTTCTCTTTTTACTTTTCCATTTTCTATTTTTTAATTTAAATAACTTTCTTGACATGTAACTTACATATCGTAGAATGTACTTATTTTTGTTATTTCCATATTTTGATGATATTTTCCCATAATTACTGACTTCTGTTATTTTTGTAGTTTTAGAGATAGTGTGTTACTCTGTCACTCAGGCTGGAGTGCAGTGATGCAATCATAGTTTACTGTAGCCTTGAATCTTGGGGGCTCAAGCAATACTTCCTACTCAGCCTCCCAAGTAGTTAGGATTATAGGCATGTGCTACCATACCTGGCGGATTTAAATTTTTTTCTTTTTCTAGAGATGGGTGTTTTACTGTGTTGCCTAGGCTTATCTTCAACTCCTAGCCACAAATGATTCACACCTGGCCTAAAATTTCCCTCTGCGTGTCAAGTAACACTTTCTTTCTTTTTTTTTTTTTTTTTTTTTTTGAGACAGACCCTCAAGCTGTCACCCTGGATAGAGTGCTGTGGCATCACAACTCACAGCAACCTCCAATT
>CAUYON010109240.1:0-42199 GCA_963573935.1 Arctocebus calabarensis
CAGGGTATACATAGGTGCATGGGTTCCCTGGCCAGGAAACGAATGAATACAGTCCCTTCCGCCAGGGGCAAGGTGAATGAATGTATCAATGAATGGATACAGTCCGTTCATGGAATTGAGGCCTAGGAAATTCACAAGAAATTGACCTAGGCATAGGAGATGGGGGTTCCACATTTAGTCCTAAGTGTGAAGTGAAGGAGATGCTCCATTTGTTTTATAGATGTGAAAGCTTTAGAGACAGTTAGATATTGCATCAAGAAAAATTACAACCTCAAAGATAAAGTCCTTTGGAGCCATCCTAAGATGGGCCTCAAGACGCTGCATGTGAATAACATGAGGGATGAGATGGGAGGTCGAGGACACCCAGCCGGGGGAGCTGCTGCTGAGGCCAGAACTGGACCTCAGGCCGGCACATTCACCTTGGGAGGTTGAGCTGCGGCCCGAGGACTCGGTTTGCCCACAGATGGTTGGAGGGACTGTGAAAAGAGCAATCTTTTTGGAGCCCACTTTGAGGATGTAAACCCTGTTTTATATACGAGTAATTTCTCAAATAACTTTTAACGATAGTGATGAACATTTAAACAAACCTTTCGGTATGTGAACAGGTGTCAGTTACCTGAAACACTTGTTCATGTGGAATAACATATTGGCTGAAAATTTTAATAAAAATGATAATTATTAGAAAATCCAAGAGTTTGATCTCATACACTGCTTCCTGGAAAGCACTAAATGTTTCCAGGTGTGGGCTAAGGGCTTTGATTCTGTCTTACGTCAGAAATTGAAAGTGAGGCGTGAACCTTTGTCTCCCTGTTTTGTAGGCTGAGTACATCTCACATCACCACGCGGCTATCTTGAGCAATTACAGAAGCCGGGGAGAAGGCTGACAGTTGGATCCCTTAGAACTGTGCTGGTGCCCTCGGGCTGCAATGCTTCAGCCTCTTTTGTAAGTTCCCTTCTCATGTTTTCTTTTTGCCACAACACACTCTGACAGATGGCCTCCCCGGAGCCTGACCCACTTTCTTTCGTAGCTGTGTATTCTAATCAAACACAGGTATGTCTTTAACTGGGCAGTGCTTCTCTAAACACAGACGCAGATCAGTGTGAACAGGTGGGGCGCCCTGGGAAGCAAGAAAATAATTAACCTCAGTGTGGGCAGAGGAAGGAGTGACATGTTGGAGAGGAAGGAGAGTTGCACGGACCTCCAGGAGCGCGAGCTCACATCTCTGCTTCCCCGACAGTCCCACCATGGCATGGGGCAGTCGGCGACTTTCAAAGACACGAACTAGCACACACGCCACACTGCTCCTGGGGCCTTTTCAGGTGGGAGTGGTGGGCACAGAGATGGATGGTCTGACCATGGTTGATGGGAAAGGCAAATCCTTGTAAGAAAGCACACTGAAATCAGGAAAAGCATCTGAGGTGTGTTTGCCCTGTGAGCGGGGAAGTGAGAAGCTCTCTGAATGCTCCACAGCTGGCTGCTGGCTGCGGCTTCCAGACACAGCCCTCACTTAGCTCCATGTGGGGAAGGTGGCTTGCGGGGCGTGTGACATCCCCCTGCTCGGTCCTCTGGCGTCCTCGGCAAGCTTTGTGGCTGTGCAGTAACCACTCACAGCGCCTCTGCCGCTCACGGGGTGGCCCAGTTTAAAAGACACTGTGCAAGGTCATCCGCTTGTGAGCAAAGCTCCGTGAGCAGTTGGCAGCCTCAGGGGACCTGGGCTCTGCAGTGCCCAACTCTCTTCTGACCCCAGGGATGAGTCCCTTAGTTCCTACTGGACAGTTTTCCCTGATTGCTTTGTGGGATTCCTGAGTCGTTCTGCTGAAAACTGAAGGAGCATCGTGTGCCAGGAACCAGCACACCCAGTATTCCCCTCTGACCCGTGAACACATCCACGGGGGCCAACCTGGGCGTGCTTGGACACCCGACTGCCCTCCTCCCTCCTGCTGCTCTTGCCCCTCTCCCTGGGCGGCTGGCTGTCACCTGGGCTGCCCAATAAGCCCAATAAGCATATTTTGCAGGGGTTTCCCGTCTGCTCTTGAACTTGCTGCAGAATCATTTTTCTTGAGTGAAGGTTGTGCAAAGGTCTAGGAGGTGAGGGAGTGTGGAACTTCCTGGGATCACATGTGGGTTTAGGAGACCGGACGGGGAGCCATGGAGGGCTAGTGTAGGGGACATTTGGAAATGCTCCGTTTCCCTGTGTATCTGAGATGAAGAAGGCTGCGCTGGGGGCAGCCCCTCAGGGATGAGGTGGTTGGAGTCTTCCGCCATGGACAGTGGGTGGGACCCCACGGAGGCCCCCCACAGATGGCTCCATGCCACCCGTGACCAGGCCGAGGGACACACATCCTCCCTGTACACTGCACAGTGCCAGTGTCCACAATGCGCACTTGGTTTTGTGACCTCGAGTTAAACTAAAAGCACTATTTCACGTAGTCCCCCAAGGGCCCCGGCCAGTTCCCTTATCCCCTGATGTGGTGTCAGGCTGTGACTCCTGGGTCCTGAGGAGGACCAGTGGTCCTCATCGTGGTCCCCTTGCTGCTCACCACAGCAGCCCCGGCTGCCTCTGCACCTGGGTGGAGAGGGGCGTCCCCAGCAGCGGCTGCCCCTGAAGAGGCTGTGCTGGCTGGAGGGGTCTCTCGGTTACTCCAGGTGTCCCCTCAGTGGCCAAATAGGCAGCCACTGGCCTTTCTCTCTGCTTGGCTGAGGCAAGAGTCTCGGGAAGCAGTTGTGAGGCTGGCAGGGCTGCTGAGTGGCCACCTGGAGGTCCTGTGTCCAGCCCGGCTCTGTTCCCTCTGTCCTGGTACCAGGAGTCCCGCTGTGCATCCTTCCCCCTGTCCTGGCCCAGAGACCACAGAGAAGGCTTCCTTGGGGCTTTTGTGAATTCAAGGTCCATGAGGGAGGATGTTTTGGGAGCACCTCTGTTCCAGCTGGCGGTGCCTCCCTCCATGGTGGCCTCGTGGGGTGGGAGACATCAAACCTTCCACAGAGGCGACTGCCCTGAGCACCACGCCTGCCTTCGACTGACTCTAAAATGAACATGTCATCATTGCAGGAGATGTGAAAATATACATTATTTAAGAAGGAAACAAATTGCCTACACCGTTAGTCATTTTGCAGAGTCTTTTTACTCTCTCATTTTGACAGGCAAAGATTGGAGAGCCTGATTATCAATGGAGACTGATTTGATTTGTAAATACACAGTATGCATCATTCTCGATGAAACCGAGGGAATACTTTACATGGTTTGATAATCCTTTTTCCTGTTATATTATATTGTGAACATTTTTCATTAACTATTCCTTAAACATGAGTTGCAATGTCTACATAACACATTCTGTTGACAGTATGTAACAGAACATGTGTGACACTCCCATGTCCTCGGACACAGAGGGAGTTTCCAGAGTGTACATGGTAGCCCTTTACCACGTCTCGACTATGTTCCTGCTGATGTTCATAAGGAAGAAGCTGCACTGGGAATAAATAATTTCAAGGCTCTTCAGATCCAAAATCAAATTATTTTCAGAGAGGCACTTTCGAGCATGGTCAGCACATACCTCTCAGTCCTCACCAGCTACAAGTGTTATTTTAAATCATTGCTCATTTGAAATAAAAAGTGTATCTCAGGGTGCTAATCTGCCTGGGGGCCACTAACAGGGGTGCCCCTCTTCACAGGTGCTCAGCCCTGCTCCTTGGGGGGTGTTAGCTGTGTGATCAGCGGGCTCTTGTGTTAACCTCTGAGCCTTTCTGTGCTGATAGGAGCCAGGTGAATGGCTGAGCAGGCGCCTGAGTCCCTGAGCATGTGGGGCAAGGCTGGCTCTGAGGACGAGGGTGCCTGCACTCCTCATCAACTGTCCATGAAGCCGGACTGGCAGGGGGCATGTCCCAGCCTCGGACATCAGGGGCATCAGTGATGGCCCAGAGGAGGCTGGTGGGCTACACTTTGGGGAGATCAGTGGAACCCCTCAACCCTCAGCTGATCACAATGTCCCAGCTGCTTGTGGCCCTCGGACATGCTCTGCTCACAGGAGCACCTGCAGCACGTGGCCTGGAGCTGTCGAATCCAGGCCTGGAGAGGCAAACCCCGTCCTCAGGACCAGGCACTTGACGGGAGGTGTGAGCTGCCAGGAGGAGCTGGGAACTCACGGCCTTCACTGAAGCGTCAGGGAGACAGTGGATACAGCTTTGAAAAGGAAAAAGCGGCCCTCCAAGCCTCCAGGGTCTCGAGCAAATAATTCCTGCTGCCATCCGGCATGTCTCGACCGCTCCAGATTATTACGAGACTAACCTGAGCCATTTCTTGCTTGGTGCCTTAGCTGGGTTCACTCACACTGCGGCTATGGCGATTTTTAAGCACAACACATGGTTCTGCAGCAAATGCAGAGTTTCTGCATTTCTAGTAATGTAACAAATCTTTCAAAGTTTCTGAGAACGAACCTTCTATGTCTCAAGCATTGTTAATTGTCTTGGAAAGTTTTCTTTTCTTGCTTGCATTTTGCACCATGAACCAGCTAACCGCATGCTGGGTCCATTTTGCATGTTAGCTGAGTCTTCCTGGGACAGAAGGTCCTCTTTGAATACTGGGTCTTTATCAAATAGTGGGGCTAAGGAAATGGACATTTAGTTAAAGCTGGTTTTCAGAAAAATAAAATAAAAACAGCCATTTACATATACTGGAGATATCAGAAAATGTGTGCACATTTAAGAGCTGTTATCCGTGTACTGCTTTTCCAAGTTGAACTGAATCCCGGTAGCAAAGTGTCACTGCAGAAGTCGAACATGACTGGCATTCATCTTTTGTCATCAGTATATACTGAGTATTACAATTTTAATTCAATTTTTCCTTTCTTAAAACGTGTCTACTTGTTTTTGGCACCCTCTGTCTATAAAAATACACCGTAAGACATCATTGGTTACTCTTCATTTTTCCCTTTTTGGTGTCTATGAATCTGCTTCTAATTTAGTACATAATTTAAATTTAGAGTTTAGGGCAAGGATAGGGAACCTCACTGTTTCAACATCTGATAGGAATCAGTAATAGCGAGGTTTGCCATGGATTGCCTGTGTAGACTGAGTTATAGGAAAATTGGAGTGCCTTTTTGGAGGGTGCAGCCTGGCCAGACACAGCTGGTACAGTGGCCGGCAGGGCCAGGAGGGTGGTGATGAGGCAAATTAAGGCTGACACAGAGACGTGTGTTGTTTTTATTAATGTCTCATCATGTCTCTGCCCAGTTCTTGTTACATAACCAAGCAAATTATATTGTCCAAGGTTATTGCTCAGATAGCCTACTGAAAACGATAGAAATGAGAGTTTCCCCCTTTCATCCCGTGAATCGAAATGTTAACTAAGTGCTCATTAGCTTTTCCGTTATGGCGGAGGGATTCGTTAGCGCTTGCAGCCTGCACATGGCATAAGAGTCTTTAGATTAAAGATGAATCAAAGTGACTCAACTCTGTAAGTTTTGGACCAGAAACCAGGGTCTCCCTGGACATCCTCCAAGCATAAAACATAGCACAAATTGCCTTTAAAAATTAATAATTCACCAAATCTATCAGTTAAGCCCAGTCTGGCTTGAGAAGATAAGTAAAATAAATATCATAAAGTCAATTTTTAATAATCTGTGGCATGAAATTTAAGCACAAGAGAAAACACTTAGTAATTAGGCAGGAGCATCTGTCCGATGAGATGTGAATAATCATTCCCCCCCGAACGCCTGTATCTTGCCTTCCTGCAGGAAATACCTGAGGCCTAAGGTGGTGCCCACTCGGCTCTCACCGTGTCTCAGCACAACAATCTCCTGCCTGTGATTCTGACATGTGAGTAGTTACTTCCACGAGTGTTTTTACATTGACAGCCATGTATAAGCCTGAAGAAAGAGGTGCCGACAGATACCTGATGGGAGGAATGTGATTAGACCCTTCCCCGGGCTGGTAACTGGTAGCTGGCGCCTTCATCTGACTATGGAGACAGCACGTTTACATCCAAGGCTGTTGTACTGTGAGAGGTTTATAAAATTTAGAGTCGAGGCTGATCTCCTGTCTCTATCTACCAAATAGAAGCTGGACTCTGGGACATGGGTTTTCACGATGAAGAGTAAGATCCCTGATGAATGGTGGTAGGGCCTCCTGCTCTAGAGGAGGAGGAGGGAAGGAAATAAAAGTGGAGGTGAAAGCCTGGGATGGATGGAGACAGCCCAGTGTCCTGGGGTGTGAGCTGCAGCCCGCAGCTGAGACACTCGTGCCGTGCTCAGGCACAGAGGAGGCGAGGTCATGTCCTCCTAGAGGACCATGCCAATTAGCACCTGCCCAGGGCTGGAGCCCAGCAGAGTAAGCGAGCACCTTGAGGAAAGCTAGGGGACTGCTGAGATGACCTCAGCTGCCTGTGTCCATGGTGTTGGGGTGACCCCACTGTTCTCCATCCACGCACCTCCCCAGGGATCTTGAAGCTCCCCTCACTCTATCTCTGATCAAGGCCAAGGGTAGCCAGGTCCCTGGGGCGGGAGGGTCCTTGTGGAGATGGGCAGAGCAGCCTGCCCCACAGGGTTGCAGGTCAGAACAGTGCCAGGGCACTGGCCTCCTGTGCAGATGGAAAGGAGGGCTGCTCCAGGCTCAGTAGCCTGGTGGGGTCTGACACCTGGACGCTGCCCTCCATCAGCACAAGTGAAGGGCAGGGTCCAGGGCACAGGCTGCGGAGCCAAGGCTGCTCCTTATGACTTCACAGAAGCACCGTTGGCTGACTGATCATAACTGGGGAAAGGCAAGAGAATATTAAAGTTTCTTCTGTGGCTTTGGGAGTAAGAGGTTTCTGGGTGAGTCGCTGGACTCTGCCTATCTGAGCAGGAGGGAGGCTGCTCACCCAAGGCCCACATGGGGCAGTGGATCCACAGAGCTGCTTCTCCCCGGCATTAACTGACAGTGGCGATGTCTGGACTGTCACGGGTATTTACCAATGACTTTCGAGAATCCCACTGCTGGCTGGTTGAATTTCCTGGATCATGTCCTCAGAAAGTTGAGGACATGTGACGAGGCCAGTCCCCTGGTGTGCCCATGCAGCGTGCGGGGCTTGATGCTTTGTATGTCATGATGGCACATCAGGAGACTGCAGAAAAATAAATAAATAAAGATGGAGAGATAAATAAAAAGTGGAAGGCACAGATGGGCATGGACAGCTTCTCATGGCTTGTTCCGTGTGATGGAGCTCAACACATCTGGTCTGCTACGGAAAGCATCTTTGCACTAATTTGTTTGTCAGTATCCATTGAGAGAACCATCCGTCATCCTGTCCCATTTTGGTTGCCCCGAGACGTTTGAAGACAAGTCTAGCCACAAATTGGCACTGTGGCCACCCGGGAGTGAGTGTGCAAATCACCAGCTGTTCTCAGTAACATCAACCGTGACTTTGTAAAGCTGAAATTCCAACCTAAGCTCTCCAGGAGCATTTAGCAGCCTCTCGAGCAGGCTGAGCACCAAAACAGGAGGGCGACTCTCCTGCTCACATCCTGGGGAGCGTGCAGAGGTTGGGCGGGCGTCAGAATCTGTGGGGCAGGGAACTCTGACTTGCTCCTTGTTATTTCAGGCCTTTCTGTAAGGACCTGGAGGATGAGTGTGTGTTTGACGTGGGGAGACTCACGGTGCTGCCTCCTTTGATCTCCTGATGGGGTGCTGGCCGAGGTGTTCCCAGCCCGCCTGCCGCCTGCTTATCAGAACACAGTGTGCTGAGTGGTGCTCGCGTGTTCAGGGGTTTGTGTCCCTGGGTAACTTTTAATCTTCCCACAGAACCGAGATTGTGCTTTGTCCTAGAACACAATAGATGCTCAAGAAATGCTACTCGGCGCAAATCAATTCAAATCCATATTTCCCAGCAGTACCAGAAGTGTCAAATGTTTCATTCTGAACATGTTGCTGTCTGGGTTCCAGAGACACCGTGCAACTCCCTGCTCACGAACGACTCTGCAGGTCTGGGTGAGGCACCGTGGAGCAGGGGCCCCAGGCTCGCAGACCTCCATTGCGGAGGCCCTGTAGGTTGCCTGCCCAGGAAGCAGCTTAGCCCTGCTGGGCGGCCTGTGATTCCTGCTTGTCCACAGCTCGGTTTGTAGGCTGAGCCCCGTGACTGAGTCGCATGTGTTCTTGTCCAGCGGATGTCGACTCCTGCCAGGAGTCACAGCCTTCAGCTGCTGCTCAGTTGTCAGAGAAAGGCAGAGAGCAGGGGAGCTGGGGAGTGGGGAGAACTGGGGTGCAGGGTAACTGGGGATGTGTGTGGGGAACGGTCAGGGTGTGGGGTAACCGGGGAATGTATGGTAACTGACAGGGTACAGGGGAACTGGAGAGGTAAAGGGAGCTGGAGGGGGACCTGGGGGGCGTGGAGCAGTACCATGAAGTAACCTGGCTCAGAGACAATGAAGCGTGTTCTCAGAGGCCGATTCAGGGCCCCTCCTCTGCTGGCAGACTGCTGTGTTTATGCTTTATGTTTGATCTACGATAGCCAAATGAACTAATGCAGAGAATGGGAGTTATAAGCTGACGATCAAAGAGCCTGTGGCTGGAGAAATGGTGGCACTTGGGGTCCTTGGCCAGTGGTGCGGCCGAGCAGAGTGCTGACGGATCGCCCCCGCGGGGTGGTGGGTCTCCAGCGAGCCGCGTCATTAAGTCGGCCGCTGTGTGATCATTGAAATGCATGATTCCTCTTCTCACAGTGTGAAAACAGGGCAAGGGAAAATGACACTCTACTTCTGGGCACTGGCCTCTTTTAATGCTTTCTTTCTCTTTTTAAATTTTATTTCGCTTTGTTGCTGTTGTAAAGTGTGATGATTTGGAGAGCTCATGAATTCAGCGCGAGGCACACAGGCTCCTTCCTCCAGCTGGGATTAAGGTGCGGGGAGAACCCACCTCCCCACTCCTGTGAGTCCTGGTGGGGTCTTGCTCACCCAGAGCATCTGTGGGAGCAGAGGGTGTTCTGTTTGGGTAAGTAAGGAGTGTGACTCGGACAGGGCTGCGGTTCTCAGATCCACTCTCTGTCTGGTCTGCTATAGAAAGCATCTTTGGTACCAAGGTGTCTACCCAAAGAGCCCAAGCTGGTTGGCCTGACATGGACTGCCCCCAGATATACTGGCGTGATTTTCCACCTTATCTCTAAGGTTAAGTTTTAATGTTTAGATAATCCACAGATAGATTTCCACAAGTAAGTCCCAAAAGATTTCTGAATGGTGACAGAGGAATTCAGCAGAAGAAGGGTGGAGCTCAGAGGTGGCCCCAGGCACAGCCCACAACAGAGGAGATGGAATAAATTAGACCTAATCGGAATTAAAAACTTTCACTCTGCAGAAGACTCTGATGAGAGGGTAAAAGACAGGCTAAACATGAGGAGAGAAAATTTTCAAACTATGTATCTGACAAAGGACTATATCTAAAACATACAAAGAACTCTCAAAACTTAATAAAAAATGGGTAACACAGTTAGAAGTGGGTAAAGGACAGGAGACATTTCACTGAAGAGCATATTTGGTGAAGCACAGGAAAACATGTTCAAAGTCTTTAGGGAGATGCAAGTGAAGACCACGGTGACGTGTGCCCTGCAGAGCGGCTGGGCTGAAAGGCAGTGACCACCCGATGCTGGTGAGGGTGCAGGGAAAGACGCCACCTCTATGCTGCTGGTGGGAACAGAAAATGTCACAGCCACTCTGAAAAACTGTTTAGTAGTTTCTTATAAAAAGTAAACATGCAACTAACGCATAACCCTGAAACTTCCTACTTGGGCATTAGTCCCAGGGGAGTAGAAATTGGTGTTTGTGTGAGGCCTGGTTGTGGGTGCTCACAGCAGCTGTATCCCTAACAGCCCCAGTTGTCCTTCAGAGACGAGTGGTTAGAATGATACGTGAGGTTCATGTGCAGTGAGGTGCTGCTCACGGCAGGGTGAAAAGGGTTGCTGAGACACACGCCACTTAGGTACGTCCCCAGGGAATTACGCTGCCTGAAAAGGTTCCTTCTACCTAACATTTTTGAGTGACTATAGACATGGAGATCAGAGCCGTGGTTGGCAGGGACCAGACTGAGGGTGGTGATTCAGGGAAGTGCATGTGCTCAGACAGAACAACCTGGGTCCCCGTGGTGATGGGATGTTCTGCATCGGGGCGGTGATGGTGGAGGAACCCTCTGCACCCCGCTGGAATCACATGGGACTAAACACCTGTACATACACACACACAGGTGCACACACGACTGAGTACAAGGAAACGACACCGGGGAATTCTGACTATGATGGGAGAAAATGCTCGCCTTGAGGAAGCTGGGTGAGGGGACATGGTGCTCTCTGTAATAAATACATCTACAATGGCATGCAAATCTATAACTACCTTAAAGTTTAATTAAACAGTTGTTAAATGCTTATAGGGTTATGTGGCTTTTATGTTTGCATAACTTTTATCATCAAAATCGTGCCTTAAATCACAAGCATAAACTGCAGTGGTGCTTCTGGCATTGTTTTAGCTGATGAAATCTCATTAACCTGACTTCTGCAGGACAAAACACTCATCACCAAAAGCACACCCAGCTGCCTGCAAACAACACAAACTGAAACTTCAGGGAAAGACTTTGGTATGCAAATGGAAATTATGCTTTCGAACAAACAACCATTCAAAGAGAATATGGTAAAAGTATTAGTTTATAGATTCAGGCTTAACCCACGTGCAAATGCAAGGTGAAGCTCACTGCTCTGCTTGGCACACGCGTGGAGACCATCTTTCAGCACGTAGCAACCCCTGCAAGCTTTAGCCCTTGCAAGGAGTATTATTCAGCTTCTTGTAGTCTGCTGACATATTTGATTAAATGAAGATGTGCTAGATATGAATCCTGCTAGGCTGGTCTGCACCATGCTTACATGGGTAGTCACTTTGAATGCCTGATTTGGGGGAATCTTGCTAAAGATTAGATACACGCTTTCTCTTCCTTATCTTACTGCCTCTCTCCGTACCTGCTGTTTCTGTTTTTCATCTTCCCTTCCCTCTCCTCCCTTCTCTCTTTGTTGCCAGAAAATCCATTCTTAAATAATGGCTAAGGGAAGTTCTCTAAACTTGAGGGGGTGCTCAAGACCCCAAATGGAAAGAACAGTGGAGTAAGTGAAAACAGGGCCCGATATAATGGCCACTCTTTTCTCATATGTTACTGAACGTACGTAGAGGGCACTTAAACAATTATATGAGGTGGGAAACTTAAGTGCATGAACCCGTCCTAGACAAAATGCTCCATACTTCCTTGCAGAATATGGCTATTGACACCTTCCAAGGACTCACCTTCACCATCCACTGACCATAGTGATATTCAGTAATAAGCCACTGCGAAAACCACAAAGGGATATACTAGAAAATTGCAAGCAATTTAAAGTAGAACTTCTAAAATATTCAAATAACTCACAGGAATGTAAAAAAGAAAAAGAAAGGAAAAAAGAGAGGAAACAAACAAAAACAAATAAAATGGCAGCTGTAAGCCCCAACATACCAATAATCACCTGAAATGTAAATCGGTCTACAACTCCAATTAAAAGGCAGAGAATGGCAGAGTGTGTTAAGGAATAAATGACCCAACTGTGTGCTGTCCACAAGAAACACACTTCAATTACCAAGAGATAAGTAGGTTGAAAGTAAAAAGATGAGAAAGATATGCCATGTGACTATTAATAAAAATCAGGATTATCTATTTTAAATCAGATAGATTTCATAGCAAAGAAAATTACAGAATAATAAAATGAGCAATCCACTGGAAGACGGAACCATCCTAAATGTGAACACTCCAAACAGCAAAGCACAAACCTTCAATCAGTCATGGAATAGAGTTTATAGAATATTACACCCAACAACACAGAATGCACATAATTTTCAAGTGTTCATGGAATATTTATCAATAAAGACCATATATTGGGCTATTAAACACATCTCTACAAATCAAAAATCATTAAATCATACTGAGTATATTCTCTGACCACAATGGAATTAAACTAGAAATCAATACTAAGAAAGACAACAGAAAAGCCTTCCAAAACTTAGAAATTAAACACCAGACTCTATATAATCCATGCATCAGAGAATAAGTCTGCAAGGAAATACAAATGCCTTGGACTAAATAAAAGGTAAAGTATGTGAGATGCAGCTAAAGCTGCACTGAAAGGAAATTTATAGCATTTATATATATTCAAAAGTGCTCTGAAATGCTCACTAGAAGTGGTGAAAGGTCTAGAATCAATAATCCAATTGTCTATTTTTAGAAAAACTAGAAAAAGCACAGAAGAGTAAACCCAAAGCAAGCAGAGGGAATGCAAGAACAGAGAGAAGAAATTGCGAAATTAAAAACAAGAATTCAGGAAAATCAATGACATGAAGCTGGTTTAAAAAAGTCTGTAAAACTGAAAAACATCCTGCAAGTCTGAGAACGATACGAAGAGAAAGCAGAAAGTGTCAACATCAGGAGTGACACGGGGGCATTAGAGAAAGCAGAAACTGTCAACATCAGGAGTGACACAGGGGCATTAGAGAAAGCAGAAAGTGTCAACATCAGGAGTGACACGGGGGCATTATGCACAGCCCGTAGCAGCCCGTAGTCGAAGGAGAAGGGAATACCGCAAACAGCTTAATGTTCATGGACCCAGCACTCAGAAGAAATGGTTTCTAGGAAACTACAAACTACAAAAACTCAACCAAGATGGAGCAGATAACCTGACAAGTCCTATTGAAAGAAAGTGAACTCATAATTAAAATTCTCCCAAACAGGAAATATTGAGGCTTGGCGCCCATGACACTGCAGATGAGGTGAGACACTCATCTCCCGTTGGATCCTGCTCTTTTTCTTCCTGCCACACATCACTATTCATAATAATAAATTGATATTATCACTTTATTGAAGTTTCTTTCCCATAGTCCTGTGAGTCCCACAACTGTGTTACCTTTTCACTGTGTCTCCAGCCTGAGGCCTGACACCCCTGGAGAAGGCGTCGGCGAAGCTGGATGAAGGGTGGTGCCTGTGGGTGGCAGGAGCTCAGTTTATTCTAACCGAGATGCGCCCAGATTGCCCCCTGTGTCCAGACTGCGCTTGTTCAGGGTGGCCGTGTTGTCACCGTGAGGGTCAGCCCCAGGCACCGCCCGCTACTCCAGCTGTCACAGCCAAAGTGGATAGAGGGAGACGAAGCAGGTGGGCCATTCTCTACGTTTTCACAAAGTATCGAGTTTCTCTCCCTTTTCTTAAAGATTGAACTGATTCCTGTGATCATTAGATTTTTACTTTTGCTGAGAACAGTTTTTTTTTATTAGGGATCTCAGATGCTCACTCACTTTCTGAAATGGATGAGAAGTCCGAGTTCCAAATCTCTCCAAAGCAGGCTGCGATTACTGCTGATTTCCTTTGGCAACACAGCCTTGCTCTCTGGCTCATGGTCCAGATTTAAGAAATACTGATACTTATTCAAAGAATGTATAGAAGGGTCCTGCAGCCTCCAGCTTCTCCCCTGCTTTGCATTGCCATTGATCATCTCTGCAGGTAGGTGGAGCTGGGGGAGGGGGAAGGCTGGCTCCTCCAGAACCTGCCACAGCCCCTGGGTCCCCATCTAATCTCCCAGCCACATCAATAAATGGTTGAGTGAATCATTTATTTCAAAGGAGACCCTGGGAGAACCTGGTTGATGTACATCCTTCAAGAGAAAAATAAACCCCAAACCAAAAAAAAAAAAAAAATATATATATATATATCCTCTGCTTTGTAAAAACGACATTCTGGCATGGAATCAATTCAAGCTGACATTTTAACTCTAATGTAAGCTTTGAGAATGGAAATTATCATAATCGTAGAGAAAATGAAACTGAGGGAGAGAGTAATGACAGGAGTCATGTGCCAGGAAGGTGAAGTTCAAGGAAGACGGTAAATTGGGGTAGCAGGCAGCACCCTCTGAGTTCCTGTGGGTGAGTACAGTCGGATGGATGTAACTCATGTGCCTGGGACATCCAGGATAATGCCGGTCTGGTAGAGGCCATGTTCTTGAGGCCCCGCCAGTGGGTGGATCCACACGGCTGCTCTGGACTGACTTTAAGGTGATTTGAGGGGAAGAAGAGGCAACAGCAACAAGCAGTTGTCACAAAGAAGAGAATTGAAACGTGCAGCTGAGCCGCTGCGTCCAGCTCCTGCGATCCCATCTCCACCTTCTGACGAGTGTTCCAGATGTGGGACAGAGGTGGTGAGGTTGTTGTCTGGCACAGGACATGTCCGTGGGGGGACTAGGAGGCTGTGGGGTTCTGACCTGACTCCCCACCCCACACGACGTCCCTGGGCAGGACAGCCCGGCCAGTGTGGATCCAGAGTAAGAAGTCCCGTCACGTGTGGAGAATGTCCGCATAGTTTCAGGGCGTCCAACCCACAGCCCGCAGGCCACTTGTGGATTTTACTAAGATGTTTTTTGTTTATCTGAGGTAGTGGATGCCACGGATATTACTCCAGGACTTTTACTCATCAGCTTTGTTAGTGTTCGTGCATTCAATGTGTGACTCGAGACAGCTCTTCTTCCAGTGACGTGCAGAGAAGGTGAAAGTTTGGATACCCCTGCATGACATAGGTCCAAAGTAAATTTAGAAGAAGAATCAGATTTCTAAGACAGGCCCCAGTGTCCCTGCCATTACAACATGACCGTCACGCTGTGGGGTGCACCGTCACTGTACAGTGCACAGGCTGGTGCCTTTGACAGAGACGTGAAACAGCACAGCTATGCTGGCACCCAGACACCGATGCTGTTTCTTGTAATCAGAAAGAAAGCAACAGTTTTTACAAGTAGAAGTTAAAGGAAGAGTTTGAGTTTTGGATTAAACTGTTAGATTGAGAAAGAGCTGACCCTGAGAGAAGATGTAAGGGACAGGTGAGGCCGGCACCTGAGGGCGTCACCTGAGGGTGTCACCTGAGACTGATGTCACACTGAGGGCGTCACCGGAAGGCATCATGTTGAGACTGATGTCACAATGAGGGCGTCACACTGGCATCAGAAGCGTCACGTTAGGAGCAGCTGAAGAGGGTCCTGTGTCTGCTTTCTCCTCGTCAGGTGCCTCTCTGGCTAGTGCTTGCCCAGGGCCTGCCTGCTCCACACCAGGTTTCAGTGGCTCTGGGGACTCACAGGTGACACAGTCTGGCTTGTCACCCCATGGGGGTGAGACTCAGATGCTCGTAAAATGATAACCCAACACTGCTCAGACCTGGCCACACCCAGGAGGCCCCGAGAGCAGAAAGGAGGGTGCCCGCCCGCCTGGCCCGGGGCCTGCAGAGCCTCCAAGAGGCGTCCCTGGGCTGTGGGACCTCAGATTAGGGCAGCAGGGGCGGACAGCTGGTCAGGGGCAGGAGGCAGAGGGGTGGTGGGAGCCTGGGCAGGTACTGGGGAGAGGGCAGTGCCAGTCCGTGTGGCCACCTGTCACATCTTTATGTGACATGAATTACGGGAGTTTTATGGAGCTTCACAAAGCTTTAGTCACCTCGGGGTAGTTTCTGGTGTAAAAAGCTGGTTCTACTCTGCCTCTGTGAGAGCAGGACCATTAACTTGGGGGATTTTGTCCCTTCAGCTGTGGGGCCAGGTCTTCTCAGCCCCTTTGGGTCGAATGTCAGTGTTCCCCCCATCATCCCAGCTGCAGGTCCCCAGGGTCTGTCCCTTGGACCTTAGGGGTGAGACCTCAGAGTTCCCAGAGGCTGTCCAAACTTGGGCCTGCCGTGCCCAGCACAGGCCCTGCCTGGGGTTGCTGCTACTGCCTGCTGGCCAGAGTGCTCAGGATGACCTCCAGGAACAATTGTAACAGCGTTTTAAAAAGAGGACCGTTTTGTCAGCTGTGAGCATAGCCTATCGAATAAGACCACTTCAGCCGCAACACGACAGTGTTCACGACAACACTGCCTTTGTTTTCTCCATAGTGTTTGATTAACTGAACAAGCATTAACTGAGTTGAAGGAAATGATCTACAAACTACAGAAGTCAGGAGGAGACTTTAGGGTCAAAACCAGTCACTACCCATCATCACTTGATGATGTATGACTTCATTTTATGACAAGAGCGGCTCTTACAGAGCTTTTGTGTGTGTGCTGTGTGTGTACGCTTGTGTGCTCATGTGTGTGCTGTGTGTGTGTGCTGTGAGTGCATGCTTGTATGTGCTCATGTGTGTGCTGTGTGTAGATGCTCATGTGTGTTCATGTGTGTGCTGTGTACATGTGCTTGTATGTGTGCCACTTGTGTGAGTTCATATGTGTGCTGTGAATGTACATGTTAGTGTGTGTGCTGTGAGTGCACACTCATGTGTGCTATGTATATACTCTCGTGTGTGTGCTGTGTGTATACTCTCTTGTGTGTGCTCATGTGTGTGCTTGAGTGTGTGCTATGAACACTCGTGTGTGTGCTGTGTGTGCTTGCTCGTGTGTGCTGTGTGTATACTCTTGTGGGTGTGCTTGTGTGTGCTATGTGTGCATGCTCATGTGTGTGCTGTGTGTGCTTATGTGTATACTTCTGTGTATACTTCCGTATGTGCTCATGTGTGTGCTGTGCCTGTGAGTGCACACTTGTGTGCTGACTGTAGATTGGATAGCTCAAATACAGCAACCCTTTGGAAGCTGACACTGACACCCATCAATTTTGTAGAATTTTATCATAAGGGGAATCACTAGGGAGATCTATAATTTGCTAACAGCTTCCCCCCCATTCCTTTTGTAATTAGTTCAGATCTCTTTTTATTTTAAAGATACTCTTTCCTGGCTTTCACCTGTCACATTTATCTCTCAAGCACAAAAGCTGGTAATGTCTGTGGTTAAAAAGGCAATTTTGTCTAGCTTCTCATTCAAAAGCCACTCTGATATTCCAAAATAATAACATGTGACAATGTCACCACTGAACTGAATTACTCTACATTTGATACTTTGTAGTATTGTAAACACTTTTATGATAATAAAAAAATAATGTACATCATGATCACTTAATTTTTGTTGTCTAAAATTTTCCACCTCCCAAAGCTTTTAGGACAGAACATTAAAAGACTTTAATGCACACAGAGGCGTCTGCATTTCCCTGGAGGAGAAGCTATCTTAACTGCCATATCAAGTTTTACATTTTTGCTTTAAACGAGTGATTTCATTTGAATAAAAAGGTCTTATTTTCTGTGATGAAAATTCAGCTGCTTCACGTAACATTGCAGCACCCTGATTTATTATTGACGGTGCCTCGTTCAAGGAGAATATTCTTCTCAAAGAGTTATGCTGGGATCCTTGTATTTCTCACTCTGGCATTTTCTATTAATCTCACATTTCTGTGTTCATGCTATTTGGGTAAAAAATTAGGAAAGTGTAATAGTTACATATTTGAACAAATACAGTTGCAAGAATCAAGAATTCCATTCTCCAGATTGAGCCTGAGTACTGCGTGCAGTCTGGGGCTCAGAAAGTAAGAAAGTATTTTCAACAAGGAAAGGAGGAATATTGGGCAAGTATAAAGTTTATTAAAATAAATTTTAGATTTGCTTTTAGTCCCCTAAGTGTTCTTCAAACTTCTTTTCAAAAGGAATGTATTAGCTTGCATTTCCAGCAGCAGTGTAGAAATGTTCCCTTCTCTTCACATCCATGTGAACATGTGTAGTTTTGGGATTTTGTTATGTGGGTTAATCTTACTGGGGTTAGATGCTATCTCAAAGTGCTTTTGATTTGCATTTCTCTGATGATTAAAGATGATGAGCATTTTTAATGTGTCTGTAGGCCATGAGCCTGTCTTCTTCTGAGAAGCTTCTGTTCAAGTCTCTTGCCCACAATAAAATGGGATCACTTGTTCTTTTCTTATTAATACATTTGAGTTCTCTGTGGATTCTGGTATTAAACCTTTGTCAGAAACATAACCTGCAAATATCCTCTCCCATTCTGAGGGCTTTCTGCTTGCTTGGAAAGAAGTTTGGAGAACACTTAGGGAACTAAATGTAGACCTGCCTTTTAATCCTGCAATTCTTCTACTAGACATATATCCAAAAGATAAAAAATAACTTTACAGTAAAGATATTGGCACCAGAATGTTTATTGCAGCCAAATTCATAATTGCCAAGTCATGGAAGCAGCCTAAGTGCCCACTGACCCACAAATGAATTCACAAATTGTGGTATATGTATATCATGGAATATTATGCAGCCTTAAAAAAAGATGGAGACTTTACCTCTTTTATGTTTACATGGATGGAGCTGGAAAATATTCTTCTTAGTAAAGTATCTCAAGATGGATGAAAATTATCCAATGTATTCAGTACTATTATGAAACCAATATATAATCACCCACACTTTCATATGAAAGATAAAATACAACTGTAGCCCAGGATGGAGGAGGGAAGAAGAAGGGGAGGGGAAGAGGAGGTTGGGTGGAGGGAGGGTAATTGGTGGGACCTCACCGATGGTGCATATTGCAAGGGTACATGTCAACTCTATTAAGAGTAGAGTATAAATGTCTTAACACAATATTTAAGTAAGTGAGGTAAAGGCTATGTTAACCAGTTTGATGTAAGCATTCCAAATTATATATTAAATCAGCACATCATACCCCATACATACATTTTAATGTACAGTTATGATTTGATAAAACAGTTGAGAGGAAAAAAATAAAATGTATCAACATTGAAAAAAATAAATTTTAGAAATGGCTTTTGCAAAAGTGGTAAGTAGGAAAACATCTTTCTATCAATTTGATTTATATGTGCACACACATACACACGTAGATGGCTGACTTTATATGTGTGTGTGCGCTGGAGTGCATGTACACAAAAACATGTGCATGTACACGTATGTGTTGAAATATATAAAGTTAGTTACACTGTATTATGTAGTTTTAGTTTATATACAGTTTCAGTGCACACTCAGTGATTGGACAGAACTGTGGGGTGTCAGTGCACACACAGTGATAGGGCAGGGCTGTGGGGTGTCAGTGCATACCCAGTTATAGGATATGTAGGTCGCATTAGAAATGACTCCAGCCAGCTGGGAGAAGGTGCTGTCACAGGCCGTGGGCAGCGATTGTGGCCAGGCAGGGAAGCCAGCAGCTGAGGCTGGGGCGGTGATGGGGTAAAGACTTGGAGGTGAAAACTGACATGGGATATGCAGGAAACAGTAAAAATTTAATACGTATAAGAACAGAAATACTGCTACTTGGCTATTCTAAAGAAATTTTCTAACTTTATTTCTCTTCCATGTGAGGTTCTTGACCTGAGGCTGTGTGAGATCACAGGGGCTGGTGGATTGTGGGGTTTGGGCTTCAGAGGGAAGGCTGGATTCCAAGCTGAACGAGGCCACTGGCCCGCCGGAGGCCCTGCGGTTGGTCACTCCATCCTCCCAGCGCCAGCCACAGTGAACATTAGGGCTCATGTTAGTGCTTGTATCTCTAGGATTCCACAGCCTTCTCTACAACACCTCTTGTTTGTTTGTTTATTTTTTTCTTACCATCTTTAAAGTATTAGCACCTGTCTTCAGAGACTGTTTTTTTTGAGCCAGAACTAATGAACGGTTCCCAAATCGAGGCACAATTTCTGTGTCAAGGTAACGACCTACATCAGCTGTGAATTTTATTTCCATTTTGAACTCCTTGTTTCCAGCAGCCTGATTTATTGGCTGCCTCTTCTAGGGGCTGCTTGTGCTGGTTTCCCAGGAAAAAGTCCGACGTCTGACATTAATCAATCACAATCAGGTAACCCCTGGTCCAGGCCAGCCACAAGCTAAATATTAATGGTAAGGCACTCCCTAATGTATTTTCCAAAGTCCAACAGGAAAACAGAGTGAAACGCCAGCGAGTAAGGCTGTTTACATCATAAATGGGGACCCTGGGAGAGCACAGGATGCCCAGATCCATTGTGTTTCCCAGCATTTTCTGTACATTAGCGACGGAAACTCAGGTGCACAGCCCCTACCCCCACCTCCCCAGACCCAGAGGGATGAAGAGTGTGCAAACTGCAGAGATGTCTGTGATTATACTTTCTTTTTCGGTTCAGTGGTAGGCCAGCTTTTCATCCTGCCTGGTAGCGTCAGCTGAATCACGTCCCTAAGTACAATTGCCAGGTAGACCAGATGTCAGCTGCTGCGTCTGTGCAGTAGATGACCAGTATTATTAGGGTGTAATAATTCTGTCCCCTGAATTGCCTTTTATTATTCAGTTACAGAAGAAAATCCTAGATTCTTTGGGGGAAAAAACAAGAGAAAAAGAATATTTCTACCCAAATCTTTTCCTCCAACAAACTGTCTTAAAAAAACCAGAAATTATTTTCTCGGAAACTAATATTCCTATCCTGTTTCCAGTTTTTTTCTTCACATGTGCTTTCTAACATGCAAAGAAAAGAACTATGTGGGTGGTTATATCTCTCAACAAGGAGGTAACTTCTGAGAGAAAAGCTGATGCAGAAAATTCATTGTTTTTGCAGGACACATTTAATAATAAGTAATAATAGCTACACTATCTTCCTAAGCCCTTTATTACCTCTCTAAACTCCCTCCTATTAAGCAGACTTCTCTCTTCACTCATACGGGAGCCAAGGCACCAATCACTTTTATTCATTCTCATGATCTGTTGTGTCTATCTATTCTGTGACAAACTGTCAATGTTGTAATAATCAAACAGGAATGTTAACAATTGTTGAAATGTCAGTGCTAAGCAATCTATACAATAATGTCCTTTAATTTTCAAAATCGGCATTGATAAGAAGATACTAGTCTGTATTTTACACAGATGAGGGAGCTGAGCTCAGAGAAATTAAGTTAACTTTTGCTAATTCCGTTATCCTGAATTATCATCTCATACTGTGGCAATAAATACCCATTTTATTTTGCAAGTCAAGTCACAAGTAAATGGTGTGGCTATTCAACATACTGCTCCCAATACACATTAAAAAAACCCAAGTTAAAATAATTTTCAGTTTTATTTTAAAGCAATGTTTCCTAAAATGTTCTTGAAATGGGATGTTTCTAGAATCGGCTCATACTATAAAGTGGCTATGGCTTGCATGCCCCTCACCCCTGTAAACATCACCCTGTGTGATTATGTGCTGATTTTACATTTTAACTAAATTTTATGCTTTCTTTGCATTGGTGTGTGTTAATGTTTCCTGTTTGAGACTCTAAGCTCATACAAAAGGGCTGAAATACAAAAACATACACAAAAACTGAGAACCAAACATTTTCACTCAGTAGCTCCTTTGTCGGATCAGGTAATGATGGAGCTATTTCAGGCTTACCCTGCAGCCCTGACAGTGAACATTTATAACATGAGAGGATCAGTAGTTGTCAGCTGAAGGCACTCACTGGTTATGAAATTAAACGAAAAGATCAATAAGAATCCCGTCAAACATTGCATCACGTGTGGTAAAAACACAGCAAATAGAAAAGTTCAGTTTAGCATTTTGCTGTTTTAATTTTACTTTTCTTGCAAAACTTGGAAGGACGACAAAGCATTCTGAGCCAGTATAAAGCAAGCAGACCACAGAGGCCAGGGCTGTGGCTAAAAGAACGGAATGGCCAACAGAAAAGAGAAGTGAGGAGAACAGGAGAACACAGGAAGACAGCCTGAAAAGTGAACTGACCATACTCAACCCAAAACACAACATCAACAGTAAAACCCACCGCAAAGAGTGACGGGGGATGGCCGGGAAGGCTGAGGGTGGCGGTGGGGCCTGGGCATTCCCAGGGGAGAGGGCATAGTTGCTCTGAATTTTCTTCCCAGTAGGCTCAGATCAAGGGGAAGCCCACCCCTCCCCTTTCTGCCTATCTCCTAATTTTTGGTACCGCGCCCTCCCTCTGTCTCAGGGAGGTGGCTTGGGCAGGCAGAGACACAGGACACGCTCTGTGCTTGCCTTGCCGTTGACTCTCCCTGGACTTCCCTGTCCTTGGTTCCTTTCCCTATTACACAGATGAATTAATTCTTTGATATTGACAATACATTCTCTGTGTTAAATATTGTAAAGTGTTGTCCTGTCACACGTTGTAACTTCTTTGATTCCCTAAGAGTAGGGCAATGTCTGCATTTAACCATGTCCTTCGCTTCCCAAGACCTTCCGTTCACTATGGAAGGTGCTGACTCTGGGTGTGGGACCAGGGGAGAGTGCAAAATCTAACACAGGAAAGAGCAGATCCTGAGAGACAGAAGAGGGAGGAGGTGAGCCCCACGCCTGCCCGCTCGAGGCCTCCAGTTCCCAGATGGCCACACCAGGTGGGGACTGGGCAGGGTCTGGCAAAGTCCCTGAACCGAAATGCTCAGCTCCAATCCAGGGTGCCCCAGATGGCCCGGGCTTACTTGAGGGGACAGCATGTGGAGGGGACCCTGCCCGGAGAATTCAGCAAACCATTTCTCTGCACACAGGAAACCAGCAGGGTCTGGGAAGAACCACTCAGTAATTCAAGAGAGCAATGCTGAGCTTTCACACAGGGCTGGAAATAGTGTCGGTTTCCACCAGCGGCTGGACGGCTGATGGCCTGTGAGCGGTTGAGGGGTGGACTCAAAAGGGCCTTGCCCTCAGTGAGGAATAGTGACCCTTAGACTTCCCGCTGCTATAGTCCCACCTAACAGACCTTAGAACTCAGATGAATTAAACTGTTTCAAAGCAACTTAACTGCATTCTTGAATTACATTTATAGGAATACTAAATTATCCAGCATAGCACCCAGAAAGGTAAACTTGACAATGTTTGATGTTCAATTAGTAATTCTGAATAGTCACCAGGCATGCAAAGAAACAGAAAAATATAACTCATAGTGGAGGGACCAATTAATGAATCAATCAGAACCAGCCCAGACAGATACCAGAATTAGCAGATGGGAAAATGGCTGTTTTTATAACTGCCTTCTGTAAGTTCAAAAAGTTAAATCTAAACATGGAAGATGTAAAAAAGATCAAAAATAATTTTCTAAAGCTGAAAACTATAATATGTAGAGTAAAAAATATATTCACTGATGGAGTTAGTAGATTAGACATGGCAGAAGAAAAGATTAGTGAATTTGAGAAAAATGAGCAGAGAAATTATTAAAAAATAAAACAGCACAAGTCACAGGGGACGATACACTCACACTGTGAGCCCAGAACCCACCCCGAGACTTCTGTTTCAACTGATAGATTATGTAAATCAACTGAGTAGAATCTGTGGTCTTTCCCAAGTAATTTTAACAGGCAGCCAGGGCTGAGAAAGTCTGCCAGGAGGCAGGTCCCTGCGCAGAGCCCAGGTTCTCCTGCGGTGACAGGAGCTGAACTGTCACTTCTTTTACGAATCTGCCCGTCATTCCTGTAGAGGAGTCCTAGGCTATTCCCTCACCAGAGCCCCCTCTGCCCTGCTCCTCTATTACTCATGTTATTCCCACGTACACCCACACTGAGACAGGCTGCAGCCTGGGGTCCAGCCAGCCTGGACTGCACTGGACCTTGTTCCTTCCCTTGAGAAATGTGACTAATGTACCCATGCCTCAGTTTCCCCATCTGCAAAGGGGGGTAATGAGAGACTCCTCACAGGTGAGGGTCAAATACTGTTCTGAGCTTAAGACCCAGCCCAGAGCCAGGTGCCTGTGACTCATGTGGAAAGGCCTGTGACTAGCAGCAGAAATGGTAATTTTATCAGCGTTAGTAACAGCTTTGCTGCAGGGGCAAGGTCTTCCCGACACAGCCCTGAAGAGAGGTGTGTGTGATGCCAGGGTGAGGTTTCTGTAGCTCACCCTGAACAAAGTGGGGATGGATAAACAATGTCCTGAGCACAGTGCAGTCGGTCTTTGGAGCAAGGGGCAGAGGTGTGTGGAGGCGTCTGGGTGTAGAAGGGGTCAGAGAGCTTGCTGGGAATAGTGAAGCATAGAATAACAAGGAAAAGTTTAAACTGACGAAAGGAACATAATTCAGAGTGCTGAGTGTACGAGAAAATGATGGGTGAGTTTTATAAAACATTGTTGGCTTTGAATAAAATGCATGAGTTTGAATATACATGACCTGTAATTACCTTTTCACAGCAAAGCTTATGGGAACCAGGGAGGGAAAACACTTGTGCAGTGAATGGGTTGTCCTCGAAGGGAGGGCACTGGGGGTGAACGCCCTCTGTAACGCCGCTGGCCTGCCCCAGCAGCCAGGTTTGGGCCTGCTCTGTTGCTCTGTCCCCATCTTACTAGGCACTGTTCACCAAATACAGATGCCAACAGCTGGAGATGCTTTTTTTTCCCTTGAGACAGAGTTTCATTTTGTTGCAGGAGTGCTGGATAACACAGCTCACAGCAATTTCAAACTCTTGGGCTCAAGTGATTCTCTTGTTTCAGCCTCCTGAGTAGCTAGGACTATAGGCGCCTGCCACAACACCCAGCTATTTTTAGAGACGAGGTCTTACTCTGGCTCAGGTTGGTCTTGAACCTGTGAGCTCAGGCAATCCACCTGCCCTGGTCTCCCTGGGTGCTGAGATTACAGGTGTGAGCCACTGCGCCCAGCCTGGAGATTGTTTACTCACTTCCAAGGCTGCTGTCATAGATACGTTGGGGAAATGGGCTCCACTGAACGAGTCAAGGACCTAGGACACTCTGTGCACATGTGAAGTGTTGACTTAACTATAAATTTAATCTGGAGTAAAAACGCTTTGAAGGTAGAACCTCTTTAACATAACAAGATATTGTTACTTTGTAACCTGTGAAGGGGAGTCTGTTAAGGTATACTGTGGTGAGTAGTAACATTGCTGATGGTGCTTTTGCGTGAGGATGAAAGGGACAGAGGGAAAGAGGACAGAGCAGTTCTCAGGGAGGACCCTGATGCTCTCTGGAATCACTGACTTTTCTCTAAATAAAGTGAAACTGTTGATGCCTCATCTGCTACTCCATTGATTGACTTGGGTGTCAGGCGGATGGACTTCTTGGTTCAGCAACACCCAGGGGGTGGGGGCCAGGGTTGGACTGCTGCGTGGCAGGTGACACCACATGGCCGGTGGCAGGACACCACATGTAGGTGACACCACATGGCACAGGACACCATGTGTAGGTGCCACCATGGGCAGAAGCTCCTTCAGCTTGCTGGAGGACTAATTTGACCCAAACATTTAGAAATAATATTTTCAGTAATTTAACCATCATGGGATGAAAAACCTTCCTCTAGTAATAAAATTGATGGGGATCCACCCGTGGGTGGAAGGAAGGACAGACATGGATGTCTGGGAGACCTCAGGGCTCATCCGTCTGCAGCTTCTGGCCTTGGCTCTGCCCAGCAGGGGCAGTTCTGTGCTCCTGGTTCCTGGCTGTGCAGGAGGGCGGCCCAGATGTGCACGGGTGGGTGGGGTCTCGGTGCATCTCAGCTCTGAGGGTCACTCTGGCACCCAGGCTGGGGATGTGACCACAGATGGCCACACCATTTCCCCACATTGATCTGGCTCCAGCCTGAAGGATGAGCCTCCTGGTTCTATCACTTCAGTCGGACAGAGGCTCAAATGTTCCCGCTGTCAGGGTCTCTCAGGGTTTCTCTGGCAGGCGACAGGGCGGGGCAGCAACGGGCCTTGCGTTTAGCTGACACGGGGCTTCGACTTCCTTTCCCATCCCTGGAGCTCCAAAAACCAACAGCAAAACCACAGAATACAACCTGCCACGTGACTAAAGTTTCAGGGGACACAGGCCACTCCGCTTCTCTGTCATCCTGCTGCCTTTCCAGGTGACCTTTCACGCGGCACTGGGCCTGGCACGAGCCGTCACTAGCCCATGTGGAGGCCACACGCCTCATTTGATGTAACCACGTCAGATTGTATAAAAAAATCAACACATTGTACCCCACATATGCATAAATGTTGTCATGATCTATGTTATTTGACTTAATAACAAAAGATAAATAAAAATCAGAAGCACAACAGCAAGAAAAGAATAAAAACATACAGGAAAGAAATGGTGGGCTCGTATCTCACAGATAAATTAAATAGCAGAAAGTCGTGAACCTTGCCCTCGTTCTCACCCCCGGGCCTGGGGGAGGGGTGAGACCCCTGTACTGAGACCCCTGCAGGGTCTTGCTAAGAGAAAGATGAGCCATGACCCCAGGAAGCAGGAGCAGGGGCTCCATGCGCTCCCCAGCCTCTGAGCACCCAGAAGCCGCCTGCTCCCACCACGGCTGCAGCCTCACCTGGCCACCCTGCCCTGAAATCTCAGGGGTGCCGCTCACCTGTAACCACGGCTCCCGTGCACACGCCATGCACCACAAACACACACAGCCGCCCTTTCCTGCACACTCACTCATCACTCACTGTGGCTGGCATCCCTCAACTTCTTATTTTCCATACGTGGGTTTACGCCCTTCAGACACGCCACCTGTCCTTTGTCAGTCTGTATTATCCCGTGCCTTCCTCCCAGCACTCCGCATGCCCCATTCATGGTTAAAGCAGAGCATCCTTCCCAGGTCCACATCCCTGACCCCAGACGCCTCCCGTGCCCACTGTTCCTCTCCCTCTGTACCAGCAGATCAAACCACCTCACCCAGGCTTCCCCAGCAGGAACCAGAATTTCCAGGGCAGGAGCCAAAGGGAACATGCCTAAGGTTTTGTGCAAATCCTGGAGAGCCAAGTCCTCACGGGCAGAAATGAAAGGTTGGGCGGTCATCTCAGGGCGCCTCACCCCTGGTTGTTTTCACAGTCTCTCCCCCAAGATTGAAACGTAGTGTCTCCAGGCCCAATTTAATCTCTATTAGGCACTCAATGGCTAAATTAAGAACTTTACGGTTACCTAATTTAGATAAACTCTTAACTATTAACCTCCAATAATGTCATCATTTCACTGAGTAGAAAAGAAAACATCTGGGTGAGTTCAATTAGCCAAGGGCATGGAAGTGGAGGCTGGGGAGCACCGCGCATTCTAATTGCATCTCCCTGACCTTGATGGGGTGGCGGGAGGAGGGCTCGGGGCTTCACGGTGCCCATGAGTGGGCGGCTCTGCCTCTGTACAAAGAGCTTTCGGGGTCTCCAAGTCTGGTGCACAGGGGAGGGTCCTATGCTCTCCCTTGGAGGGAGGGATCCTTTATACTTAGGCTCCGTCTGTGGTCACAGCCCCCTTCATTTTCTGCCCTTTAAAAATTGGGAGAAAGGAGCAGTGCCTGTAGCTCAAAGGAGTAGGGTCCCAGCCCCACATACCAGAGGTGGTGGGTTCAAACCCAGCCCTGGCCAAAAACTGGAAAGAAAAAAAAATCAGGGCAAAGCATTTCTTACCTAGGTACTGTCCCTTACATATAAGACTCTCAGTCTTTGAAAATCATTATGGGGGTGTCTGTCTGCCTTTGTGCGCCCCATGGGAGGTGAGTGCTGAGGGGCCGGCATGGCGTGTGTTGGCCTCTGCTGTGGGCGCCTCTCTGGGCTCCTTCACTGGGTTCTTCAGGTTTTCCCACGTGACCCCATCACTCAGGGCCTAAATGAGAAGATGCTGAATTATGTTTCCAGGGGCAGGCCCAGGCAGGGCTGGGGTGTGCAGTAGATTAACTCTGGAGGGGAGAGAGGTTGCTGGGTGGTGGGAGGAAGACCCAGCATCTCTGCACCCAGATACCAGAGTCTGGGCGGCTCTGCCGCACTCTGGGGCCCGGGGGCAGGCAGAGTCCCGCGCCCATAGGAGGAGCTGATGGTGTCCATGCCTGGTTCTCATGGGGCCATTCCAGAAAAGCCAGACAGTGAAAGGGGTGTGTGTCCAAGCTAAGTCTGGGTCTATCCTGGCCCCTCGGGGGTCTCAACCTCTCCGTCTGGGAGACTCTGAGAGTCCTAAGCAAGGCAGCTGCTGGCCTCTCAGCTTTCACAACAGCATTTCCTGGAAATGGTTCATCACAGGACATGTCTTCCAGCGAGTGCCTGGAAGGGTTACCTAACACGCTTTATAAATGATGCGGGAGTGGTGCAGGTAACTGCTCCTACAAGGTGAAGGAAAGTAGAAAAGACCCTCAGGGAGCAGGGACAGGCTGAACCACCCAGAGGAAGGGACATGGCAGGGTGGGCAGCTCAGGGGAGCCCTGCTCAGGACCTGCGACTCCACACCTGAGCCAGGCCAGGGCCAGGGTCTGAGTCCCCTGGACTGGCTCCTAGGTAATGTGCAGGATGACGGCCCAGTGTCCATGGAGGGGGCACACAGCTGCAAAGAAGGGGACACAGCTGTATGGGAGGGGACACATCTGTAAGTGGGGGACACAGCTGTATGTGAGGGGACATACCTGTAAGTGGGGGACACGGCTGTATGGGAGGGGACACACCTGTAAGTGGGGACACAGCTATATGGGAGGGGACACACCTGTAAGTGGGGGACACAGCTGTATGGGAGGGGACACACCTGTAAGTGGGGGACACACCTGTAAGTGGGGGACAGCTGTATGGGAGGGGACACAGCTGTATGGGAGGGGACACAGCTGTAAGGGGATGGAACACACCTGTAAGTGGGAGACACAGCTGTATGGGAGGGGACACACCTCCGTGGGGAGGGAACATACTGCACTCTCCCTGTGTGAGAGGCTGGCAGGTTCTGGCCTTTTGCTTTTTTGACTGCAGAGAAGAGTGACAAGTGACCATGAGTGTGTAGAGAAAGGGAACCCTGACCACTCTGGTGGGAGTGGAAAATGACTCAGCTACTGTAAGAAATTATCTGGCTGTTTTTAAAACCTCCCAAATAAGATTAATATCTAATCCAGCAATTCTACTTCTAGGTATATACTCAATGGAATTGAAAACAGTACCTCAAAGAGAAATTTGTACATCCAGACTCATGACAGCATTAATTGCAATTAAATTCAGAAGCCTCTGTCCATTGACAGCTGAATAGATAAACAAAATGTCATTTTGCTTACAAAGGAAGAAAATTCAACACGTGCTACACAGGGGCAGGCCTTAACCACTGTGCACATGGTGAACTGGCTGGTTACGAAAGGACAACTGTGTGATTCACCCCAGTGAGGTCCCGGGGGTGCCGGGGCTGGAAGGGTGGGGATCAGTGTCCAGTGAGGACAGAGCTTCAGTTTGGAAAGATTAGAAAGTTCTGGAGACACTGTGAGTGGACTCAATGCCAGTGTACACTTAGAAATGGCTCAAGAAGAGACACTTTATGTTATGCACTCTTTACCACATTTTAGTAAAAAGCAAGGCCCTTGCCAAGCTTTAAGAGAAGTTAGTTTCTTCTTGGCTTCTAAGATTCTTCACAAATTCAGACTATGCCATGTTGCTGTTTTAATACCTAAAAGCTCCAATGGAAATTCTAAGTATGTTTAATCACACTGTAAAATTTTGCTTACAAAAGGCAGGACTGGAGGAAAACCCCTTTAGGGCTTTCCTCTCTCAATAGAAAGAGCAGATACATTGTCACCCAGTCATGTGGTTTCACAGGCACCACTTATTTACAAGCAGCCCCAAGCCCTGCTCACAGGTGCAGGCCGGCGGCAGACGGCACAGGTGAGGACTGGCTGCAGGTGGGAGCACGGCTCGCGAGGGGACCAGATGCTTCCCTGTTCTTTTGCCAGATGCAAATCAAACACCACCTGGAAGAAATTTAATCATTTGCTATGTATTTAAAAATAGTCATTCTCTGAATTTAAAATGTTAATTTATAATGTTCATCATGAGCAAAATAATTGGGAAATACAGACTTGTTAACATAGGGTGCCAAGGTATCTCAGGCTATGACAGTGTTGAATTACTTATGTATCTGTGGACTAAGCAGCTAGACTGAGTCAATAAAAAAAAATTAAAAAGAAAATAGAAGTAATGACTGAATAATAATACGAAGATAGAAACAATTTGATGTTTTCATTCTCTAAAACAGTCTCATGTGTTGGGTCTAAATTTTTTGCAGCCTCAGAAAAACTTTCTTAATGGGATTGTTACTTTTTAAAGAATGGATATTCTTACTGCCACTGTTTTGGAGGTAATCAAATCATTTATGATTGTCAATTTCCAAATTTCTTCATGGACACAAATCCATTTCTCTTTCATCCAACTGGAGATTTAATTTTTAATAGTAATGAATTCACCAAAAGAAAACAATTTTTCACATTTGTGTAAATTCGTTCCAGTTCCCACCTGCTCTTCACCCGTTCCCCTCACAGATATGAAGTATGTCTTTCGTAAATGCAAACAAAATAATGCATCATCTTAAGCAAAATAGTTCTTTTTCTCAAAAGATTTAACTTAAAGAATTATAGTAGTTTATACGTCAGTTAACTAATTCATAAAAAAGTGGTGCAAAACTTGATTCTTAACAGAACATTCAGAATAAATAATATGGTCACACATATGCATGTGCTTTTTCCAGGTAAATTAACAACTGAGATGAACTAAATATATAATTTCATGCACAATTAAGTATTTCAAATCAATGAAATTTATACTGTTTGTCTAATTTCATCTAGGGATCTAGAGAGAGAGAAGGCGCAGAAAACATTTTTAGACCTTTTACAAATGAGAAGCCAACAGAATCCCTTGTCCCTGTGTTAACACCACCGAACAGACCCAAATGGATTCCCCTGCTTCTCTGCAGTGAGATGTCTGCCCCCAGGACAAGCCTGTGAACCAACCCAGTGGCTTACAAGTCCCCCCAAAAGGTGGCTGGACCCTCCGATGCCCTTGCCTAACTAAAATTACACTTACTTTGCCGGCAGGACCCGTCTGTGCTGGTCCCACCCCAGACTAAAACCCTGCAGACGCCGGCCTGGGTCTCCACCATGAGAGAGCTCCATCTGAGCTCTCATGCTCAGAGTCCCTGACCTGCTGGGCCCTGCCGGCCGGCCTCACAGCCGCACAGACGTGCCATCTCCAACTCACGGAGTGTCTGTCGGGACAGGCACTTTAGCTCTTCATTTTTCTACTGGCCCCTCCCTCTGTTAGCTGATAACGTATTTAGGGAAGTGCCCCCTAAAAGACCCTCCTGGTGAAAGCTTTTGCAAAATGAAGACCCAACCAGCAATACACACAATTACTACCTAAAGTATATCTTTTAAACTTAATGTTACATTTGCTGAAAATGGGATAGGCCAGATACTCAATGGGCCTAATGTGAAAAAAAGAAAAAGGTGTGCCATGGCTGGCAGGCTTCATGGCTGAATTTAGATGCTAATTTGGACATTATACATCCTATTGGTTTAACTGTTCTTTATTAGGATGAGAAGAGCAGTGATTCTGACTTCATGGAATTGACTTCTTTGAAATCAGCATCTGCTCAGGGCACGGAGGAGGCAGTGAGGAAACCACTTCAGGACCCCTTCATACCTCGGGCCTTGGCAGAGAAAGTCACATCGACCACGTCACGAAGGTGTCCCCAAACCGAACTGTTTCTGTGTTGGACGCTCAGAGTAGCTCAGCTCGCAGAGGCCGTTTGCCAGTTCAGATGCCTCGTCCACTGGTCTTCATGAACCCACATGTACCTGTCAGGATTGTGGGACTCACGTTGGATTCAGAAAATGTGGTCACTGTGATTATAGTTCTCCCTGTGCGGAAATGAGACTCCAACTCATAATCCTTTTATCATTGAGTTGGATGATTTATTTCTCACTAAATGAGAACGGAGAAATTTCAAGGGCAATTTATCTAATTCTTTCCCTGCATACAATTTTTTTTTTAAAAGAAATTTGCCCTGATCAGAAAAAGCCCATTTTCCAGAGGGATTCTTTAATGACACTGATCTCTTGTGCATCCCTTTGCCTCCAATAGACCTTAAATAATTGTCCCAATTAAGCTACAAGGTGAGTTTCTAAATCTTTTTTCTTCGTCCTTGAAGCATTACAGATGATTTTTAAGTTGTTTTGATCATTATTTTGCCATCAGGTTTTTATTTTCCAAAGCAAAATGACTGAGGTCTCCATTCAGCTTCTCCGCCCCTCTACTCAGGGGGGCCACCTCCTCCCCACGCACGCACGGCCCACCCTGCCCCAGGCACCAGGGGCCCCTTGCCCAGCCCACCGACCTCACACCGGGCTCTGCAGCACAGCTGCTGGGCTGCCTGTAGTGCGTGGAGCCTGCAGGGGAGCGGCGTGCTGTGGAGACGGCCTGGAGCAGGAGCTGTGCCTCCCGCTAGGCTGAGTCCTGACCAAAGAGGGGACCTGAGATTGTGTGGCCCACAGAGCAGGACGGGGCTGGGAACTACCTGGTGTGTGTGTGTTTTATACACAATTATGAAGAAGAAAACCCGTAAGTATGAATATTATTTAAAACAGGATCTAAAACCTGGATACGTCCTGAGGACCCCAAGCTGCCGCAACTGGAGGTTTGCAGAGACGCAGCTCAGGCTTCCTGGTGGCCACGGCCCCCACCTCAGGGCGCCCCACTGTTGAGTTTGAAGCTATTTTAGGGAAACCTCTCTGGGTGCAGAATGGAAAGGAGATTTCTGGGGCTGGGTGGGCTGAGTTCAGCAGGTTCATAGCAACATGGACGTGCTCTGCTGTGGGGCTGTGGTCACCTGCCCTTGACAGGTGGGTTTGGGGTCCAAGGGTCGTGCTAGAGACAGGCCGGCCCTGACCTAACTGGAGGACAAGTGGGCGCCGCTGTGTCCTGTCTGGGGATCTCGGCACACGGGAGTATCACGAGGTCCCTGTCCTGGTTAGTGAGGCAGACAGGACCCAGAGCAGGGTCACAGCAAGGTTGGTGCCATCTGCCCTGTCTTGAAAGTGGCCAACCTGGCCAGGCAGACACATGCGCTCACATCAGCATGAGCGTCATTTTACGTCTCATTAATGAAATGTCTTCACTTTGCATGGGGGGGGGGGTGCACAGAGAAAAGTTCCCTTTTATTTTCATGTCAGACCAAAACATGATTCTGCCTGAGCTTGTGCCTCTGAAAGGAGTTTTGACCCAGCCCTCATTTAAAATGCAGCTTACTTGGGTCAGGCTCCATTAGTATTGAGACCCTCTGCTCTTTGAAATGCAGCAAGAATGAGAAGCACAGCCACAGACAGGGGAAAACACGTACATCACATGTCCAGCCCCAAACAGCACCAAGAACCTGCAATGTGCTCTCAAAACTCAGTAATAGAAGGACAAAGACCCGGTACAGATGGAAAGGGTTTGAGCAACCCCCGTGCCCGAGAAGGGGGTGGATGGACAAGGAATAAACACAGGGGTTGACGGTCAGCTTCGCTGGTCCCTGGGGAATGTCAGCCACACCTGAGATAAGAAGCTAAATCAAGACCACCCAACACAAGAAAATGGACACTGAGTGCTGGGGAGGGCATAGGAGAGCCACCCCTCACACCGCGGGGGTGTGGACCACTGAGTGCTGGGGAGGGCACAGGAGAGCCGCCTCCCACACCGTGGGGGTGTGGACAACAGGTGCTGCTGATCCAGCCCTCACTGTGAGTGGACAGAGGGGACTCAGGGGCACATGGTGTCCAGCCCTCACTGTGGGTGGACAGAGGGGACTCAGGGGCACGTGGTGTCCAGCCCTCACTGCTAGTGGACAGATGGGACTCAGGGGCATGTGGCGTGAGGGCCTTGTTTGCCCTGCTCCTGTGAGGTCTTCAAAGCAAACACCTACTGGCAGTGCGAAAGGGAAATGCCATTTGGGTTTTCAGGAACAACTGAGGCGTGCACCGCTTCATGAGGAGCCCTTGTCCTCTCTGCCTCCTCCTCGGTTTCTTGAGAACTGGGCCAAGGCTTTGGGGCACTTTGAAGAGTCAGCCTGAAGGTGTGTCTGCTTGCACCGTGCTGCTCTGGCTGCCGGCACCGGAGGCTGGTGGGGGCTCAGGGACAGGGTGACGTATTAGACACAAAGGCCACCTCTAAGAGAATCAGACCCACGGCGGGAGCTGTGCCCCACAAACCAGCACCATCTGACCTTGAGCTGGTCAGCTCTGTTCCCAGGGCAGGGACAGCAAACCAACATGAATAATGCAGGCCCTCCATGCTTTGGGAAAATAAAAATAAACGTTTATGTTGGTGGATTGTAAAGTCTCCACCACTTCCTTTATTCCATCTTGTGCTTCTAAATAGAGTACATTAAGCTCTCCAGGAAGCTGGCTCTGACATGGCGCTGTGTCCCTCTGCCTGAAATGAAAGCCTCCTGTCTGCCGAGGACGGTGAGGACCAGTAATTTACCACCTCAGCTGTAATTTTAAATGCTCCCCACTGCAGGGACGGAAGCTTTCTTCCTATAATTACAGTGGAATCAAAAGACTAGCACGCTAATGCGTGAGCTTCCACGCCAGCTCTCTATAATAGCCGCTCTCTAGCCCATATGTTTTTAATATGTCATCTGTACGAGCTTGTCAGGATCAAGCCTGCCCTTTTTCTGTTTCCCCCCCAAATTAATATTATTACTTTGAAATTTAAATATTTGTGGAACTAAAAAAGACAAAGAAAAATACCAGCTAGCGTAAGTAGTCTGCCAGAGGCTGGCTCTTTAGCACAGAGGCTGGGAGGCAGTGTCCCTGACTGCTGGGACCGGGACCTCTGGGAAGCCACTCTGCACCTGGGGTCGCAGCCGGGTCGCAGACAAGGGCAGCCTCTCTCTCTGGGACACCCCCTGCCCTCCGGTGTTTGCACCTGTAACTTTGTCCAGCTCAGCCACACCCATCAGCTCTGGTGCGGTCATTGTCATAGGCTGGTCTCCTAGGGACTGTGTCACTCCGTGGACATCATCTGCCTAGAGTCTATCCAGACCCTCTGCAGGGCAGAGGAGCTTGTACTGGACACACCTGCGGGTTTCCCTGTGTGGGAGGCTCTCCCCAACCCGCGGCAGCTCAGAGTGCAGCTTACACATCCTCATCCATGGACGTCGCCACCAAGTATGTGGGAAGCTGATGCTCAAGTGCCAACGGGACGTTAGGAGACAAACCTCCACGCCCACGAGGGACCCTTTGCTGCCTCTTGGAATGTGAAATCTGGAGTAACAACGTTGTTCTTTTGCAGACAAGAAAGTCAGGGTGCCTTGCCCGAGGGGCCCAGTGGGCTGCAGGGGTCCCTGGATAACGAGCCGTGTTCTTTCTGCCACAATGACACACTCTCCTCTCAGTCCGCCCAGACTGCCCTTCAGGGACTGGGAGCAGCTTCTAGGCAGGAGGCCTCTTTTTCCTGAAAGAAGTGCTCACGGCAGACACTGGAGGACCCATTTCTGTTAGTGGGATTGGGAAGCTTCAGCAGCAGAACAGACCCGGGAAAAGCCAGACCACTGGCTCTGTGAGAAAACACCATTAACACTCGCGGCCTCTGCAATCAGGCCCTGGTGGCAAAATGCAGTCTCCAGACAACACCCAGAGTCACATCTTCATGTATGCAATTTTAGTCTCTTTCTCATTTTTTTAAATTATAGTATTCTGTTCTTAGAATTTGTCTTTAAAAAGTGCAATTTAAAAAACCATTAGCTACTCTGGATTTTACCTGTACTATTTTTTATGCCACACGTTTACATTCTCATACAAGTTAAATCTAGAGGCTCAAGGAGAAGCCTCAGATGAGGAAAGCCTCCCAAGCAGATTGGCTCAAGCACCCTGAGATCACATTATTACATTGATTAGTTTGATGGTCACTGTCTTAATTGACAGTGTGTTCCTAGATAGCCCACTATCTACAAGGCCCCGTCAGATGCCTCTGGGAGGGCAGATAAATAAAATACAGCTGTGTGCTTCTGGAAGAGGTAGCATTATCCCTCGGAGCTTCGGGAATGAACCAGAAGGTGTGGCGGAGAAACAGAGGCAGAGCCTGAGCAAGTTCAAGGCAAGGTGACAGCTTCAGGGACGTTTGAACAAGGGCTCGGTGGTGAGGTCCTGGCCAGGATGGAGTGGATCTTACACTCACCCAGCTGAGGCGGGAACTGTGTCTCAGGCAGGACCTTGCGAGGAAGGGGGAGGTTTGGATTAGGGGATTAGGGTATGTGAACCCCAATCATTGGGACTTTGCCAAGGGAGTAGCAGAGAACTGTGAGCTTCCCATGTCCATGCAGAGTCATCAGGACCCATTGATCCTGTCTCATGCTTTCCCCCACCATCCAGAGCAGAAGATACCCTGAGCCACTGAAACCCATTTCTGCTTCTCTGTAGCAAAACAACTCAGGTGGAAAAAAAAAAGGTTTTCAATAGAAGCACATTTGAGGCCTATATGCCTAAGTATGCACTTTATCAAAAACTGCATCCAGTACTCATTTTCCAACTGTGCTACGTGGGCTTTTCCAAATCTAGGGACAGCAAATTATAAGCCGAAATATTGTGGGTGCAAATGTACATTGCTATTAGTGAATGGCAGATAAGAAGATGATTGAAAATGTTAAAGAAGTTAAATCAACAGAAATTTATTCTTAACAAAATGAAAAGCAGCAACTTAAAACCGTCTCTAACTCAAAATGCCACTAGTTTTCCCAACAAGTGTTTCCCTCCTGCGCTGTGGGGACTCCACTTATCTGGGCGTGCACATGTTAGGGGGGCCTTTTAACAGGCAGGACTCCTTGCAGACACACAGCCTCAGTCTCTGTTAACTCAGGAGCACCAGTTCTTGGTAAATCTTATGACTCATGTGATGGGTTATATGCAAACGACCATTAGACGTAAACACAGATAAAAATCCATGGCATCAATTGCTTGTAAGAGCCAAAGAAGAGAGAACCTACAGAAACGCCTTGAGTTTCTTCAGTGCTTGGCAGCTTCCTGGGGAATGACCCCAAAAGAGTGGGATTTTCAGCCTGGAAAGAGCGAGACTCATTACCGCATAGAGGACATCACTCCCGCAGCTGCTGGAAGCTCTTCCGTGCGAACAACGCACCTCTGGGTACAACCAACCAACCGTTCTTCTGAAGCAATGGGGTGGGGTCAGCTCTGTCTCTCTCCATCAGGAGAAAAACCAATTGTTATTATTCTGCTTTTCTATTTTATTTGGGAGAGGGGCATGGAACTAAGAAAAGAACTCTGTATGTTTCTTGTTCAAATCCACGTTCTTAGTTGTGTGTGTCATGGCGGCCGGGTGGAATATCTTTCATCCACATTCAGTCCATACCTACATCTGTGCACCTGCAAAGCTTGTGATCTACTTCTACAACCAAAACCTTGGACAAAACGGGACCACAGACGGCACCTCACACCTGCGGGTCCCTGGGCATGGGCCTTTGAGCAGACAGTGATCACAGTTGTGGTTGTGGTCACTTAATCATCTTACTCATGCCCTCAAAGCAGACCCTTCAGTCAGAGATGTACAAGCACATTGAGCACCTGCGGAATGCCGGATGGTGAGGCTGCCGAGGGGAAGCAATCGGACTGTCCACTCGTGGAGAAGTTGGACTGTGTCACTAGGTGGGTGGGTCATCATGGAGGATGCCATGTTAGTGTGACACCTAGTGCGACAAGAGCTGGTGCCTGAGACCAAACACCTTTCACGGAGGCGTTTCTGAATGACCCAGCGAGGAATCCCCTGAGCAGAGGTCTGGGGCCAAGGGCAGCGAGGGCCAGCGAGGCTCATGGAACTCCCTGCTGCCGGCTGGTGAGGAGTGTATGACAGGGAATCAGAGCTGGGAGGGTCTTATCTGTCCCACCGGGGTTCAGGCTGTATCAGGAGCAGGATCAGCTAGGAGAGACCATCTGGTGATCCGGAAGCACCTGAAAACCTCCATCCAGCCGGGTGTCTCTGTCAGCCTGGTCATCACGTTTAGTCTGTCTTAGGTGTTCCTGAGCAATCTACTGGAAACCCTTCCCAGAATTCTGCCTGGGATTGGTGTTATGTCCACCAGCTTCAGTTTCTATAAGATTTCATACTACTCAGCACTTCTTTGAAGTCAGGTGTCTGCTCACTGGGGGTGCTGGGCAGAGTGACCCTGCCCACGCTGCCTGCAGAGGAGTGGGGCACAGGAGGGAGCTGGGCAGGACAGAGAAGTTGCCTTATTTTCAGGATCTAAAAGATCTATGTGGCTGAAGGGAAGAAAGAAATGGGTTGATGGTGAGAAAATTAAAATGCAATGCATTGTGGCAGCAGAGCCACCATGCTAAGGGTCAGGTTGATGGAGAGAAGCACGGGGAGACGCTTGCTCTGTTTGAGCTGAGAACTGAGGAGCCCAGGCCAGTGGCCCCATCGAGAAGGATGGGGACGTACATGGGAGCCCAGGGCAGGAGGAGCAGATGTGAGAGGGGTGGGTGCCCGGCACCCTCTGGGGAGCTGGGCGGGGAAGGGTGGGGCGTAGCTCAGGGCTCTGGGCTGATGCTAAGTGCTGATGCTTGGGGCAGGCCTGCGTCCCACCACTGGCCAGTCCTATAACATCACAGAGCCTGTTCTCCACCAGCCTCAGTTTCCCCACCAGCACAATACCTCACGATGTCGCCATCTCATAAGTTTGTTGTGGGGATTATGTGCGTTACATTTATCAGAACAACATCTGGGCTGGTGGGAGTTCTTCAGAGATGCGTGAGTTGGGCTGGGGTCAAGGTGCCTGCCGGGACTGGTCACACCTGGAGTCTGTGTTGTCCTTGCAGACGGGTCTCGGGGCATCTGTGAAATGCACAGTGAGGGCCTTGGTGGGCCTTCCAGGAGGGGATGCTGGAGGCTGTGAGCCCCGTGGAGCCACAGGTAGGAGCCGAGAGCTCACAGGTGGCTGGGACCCTGCTCTCTGTGTCCACATGGCCCAGACCCAGAATGCTGACAGGCTTGTAAGGGAGGTGACTGGATTAACAGTTAAAGAACCACTTTGTCCTCAGAGTTGGTGCTGTCCAGGTGGGAAGAGACTTGTATTTGGATGGGGCAGCGCTGTAGGGCGGAGACGAGGAGGAGATGGAAATCCCAGAACTGTGGATGGAGTCCAGAATATCAGGCAGTCTGGGTGGCTTCTGGTGGTTTTCACCAGAACAAGAATGTAGAAAGTGAAGGAAATCTTCACAGTGGGGAAAGCATCGAGTCACTTCTGTGTGTGGATGCCCTGGCCAGGCTTCAGGCGGAACTGTGAGCAGACGGCGGATGATTTTAGGCATGAGATGCGGCCGGTCCCCTGTGAACCCTGGGGCTGAATTCTGCCGAATACCCACTATTCTGGTGGCATTGCCTACGGGTCTATGTTAGGGTCCCAGGCTCCGAGTCAAATGCTGCCTCTGTGTGCGCCTAATAGAGCGACTGCTGTAACTTAATAGATCTCTTCTCCACGGACATCTTGATCTTCACCCTGAGCGCCAAGTGTCCTTGTGTAAATTCCAGGGAAACGCAGGGTGTAGACCATATCCCTGCCTTCTGGGAAGGGGGTGGCACAGGGACAGGAGACATTCACCAACCAGGAGCTGCAAGAAGGGCTGGAACCTTAGGACAGAGGCGTCCATGAGGCACAGCAGAGCATGGCAGGGGGGCCCTCAGTTTAGTTCACAGGGACTGAAATAGAAGTGAGCCTCCCCTGGGGGCAGTGAGGGCATAGGAGGATGGGGAGACTTGGCCACACCTGGTAGGCCATGCACAGTTGGCCAAACACACTGTTTGACACTGGTCACTTTTATGCTCTAAGCACCTAGAAGGGAGTCCAGTAACCTGGTGGGATCCCCTGGGGGAGTGAGGCCGGGTGCTCAGATGTTTCACTTGTGGGACACATGGGTGAAGGTGTGGGAGTAGGTGAGCTCCCCAGGTGGGAGGTGGGCCTGAGGGGTGGCCATCTCTGAGGGGGGGTCTTCTCCCCTCACATCTGTGAGGGAGGAGGGGACTTCAGGAAGACAGGAGGGGTGGTCGGGTCATGGGTCAGGACCCACTGGTGGCCCCGAGAGATGCCTTCTCTCAGTGTGGGTGGGTCACAGAGGAGCTGGTGTCTGGGGAGCTGGTGTCTGGCTGCAGCTGCCCTCACAGGGCCCTCCACTGGTCACCCTGCAGAATAGACAGGTGCTCACCAAAGACGGAGGGATAAAGGAATGCCTGCATTTTACAGGGCACTTAGAAGAGCCAGTCCTCCCAGACTGAAGGACAGGGCGGTGCCTTTTCTGTTTTCCTAGAGGCTTTTGAACAAGGAATGTGGAGAAAAGGAAAACATTACCCACAGGCTGGTCCAAATAGCTTACACTGTGCTCTTGCCCTTGAAATTCTTTGGTTTGCTTTGTTACGTGTGTATTGGAGGCAGGGGGGTGGGGCGCAGGACAACTGCCTGAGCATCACGGGGCCTCCCTCAGGCCAGGTGGCCTCTGTGTTGGGGGGACACTGCCCCCGCTTCCTCCCTGGGGTGCTCTGTGGCAGGAGCCCACTTTGCAGAACTGTCCCTGAGGGTTGCCCCAGACCCTTTCCCCTTTCGGAAAGGAGAAGTAGGCACACATTAGAAAGAGAAAGGAAAGGATGTGATGCCTGATTTTTATCACTTTGTATTTTCTGGCGAGTTTTTAAAAGTTCAGTCTCATGGGCCTTGTTATGGGGGAATACAAAGTTTGATGCCTGGTGGATATTTTGCACAAATTTGGGACTAGAATTTGAAGAGGTAGGGCTGGCCAGTGGAAAGAGAAGTGTGTAAGCCCGTTTCTTCCTGTCTGCACCTGTCTTCCTGTCGGCACTGTTTCCTTCCTGTCTGCACCTGTCTTCCTGTCGGCACCGTTTCCTTCCTGTCTGCACCTGTCTCAAGACACAAAGGCCTCTGGGAGTGATCAGGACATTCCGAGGGGATAATCCCAGAATTTCCTATGCAAAAGAGAATGGTATCTATTCATTCTAGAACACTCAGATTTTTGTTTCAGGCCAAACCTGGTGACAATCCTTTGTGTTAGAGGCAGTTAAACATTATTGTGAGAAAATCCTCAATTGATTTGAAAACAGTGAAACTCTTTGCATTTCCAACAAAAGAAATGAGTTTTGAAGGTGGGAAATTGTCACTACCTGATTAAAAAGAAACCTCTGCCAAAGTAAAACACAGTTTGGAGGGGAAAGACGGAGGAAAGAGAAAAGAAAGAGAGGGAGAGAGAGCAAGAAAGAGAGAGAGGAAGGAGGGAGAGGAGAGAAAATCAGGCAGCGAGGGAGGAAGAACAACCAGGGCCTCCAGGTGTGTGGCATGGTGGGAGCCAGGGGAGCCTCCTGGGGAGGTGGGCGACCCCCGGCCAGCTGTCTGTGGATCCGGGATGGGGTCTGTTTCGGGGAGGACCCCAGAGCTGAGCGTGGTGGAGGTGTCCACCCTAGCCAGGGCTTTCAGCGTGGTGCTGTGAATGGGCTCATAACACTTCCACTCCTAGAAATGAGTTCTGCTCCTGCGAGGAGGCCCAGGCTGCTGATTGACAGCTCAGGAGTGGGAAGCATTTGGCAAGTGGTTATTGCTGCTGCTTCCATGGAAACACAGGAGCCGGGAGACAAGGTGAGGCTTCCCAGACAGCTTCCTTTCATGACTTCCCTACTCCTGATCCTCCGCCATCCAACTGCTGTTCCCATGGCAACCGATGGAAAGGCCCTGGCGGGGCTCTGAGTCGCAGGGTGGATTTCCTGGTGCGGCAACACCAGGGGAGGCTGCAGGTGGAGCCCTTGCATGTGAGCACAGGGCCCTAAGGACCACAGGGAGACCACATGGAGCCCCCAGTGATTTCCTTTCTCAGCCTTCAGGGGCGAGCCTGCTGAGCTGCCCACGGGTGGACAGCAGGAGGCGTCCACCTGAGCACCAGCCGGACCCAGGGCAGCCAGGGCGGGGCCTCCACATGTGGCTCTAGTCTTCTACTGTGGCCTTGGCCGGGGACTTGGTTGGCCCAATGCCGGGATCCTTGTTTCTTCTCCTACCAAGGGACTGATGCTCCTTCCTTATTCGGGGGGATCTGACATGATCACAGGGGATGTGCCTAAAAATGAAGAAAACTGATGCATAAATAGATAGAACTCCGAGAACACCCCGTGTGTCTCTTTTCAGATGATTGATACAATGTTCAACTTTCTGAGAACTTCTTTGGCTCTATTTTCCTTATCCTTAAATAGAAATTCTATCCACATGTTATTTTGTGCTGTCATTAAGTCTAATTTGGGATTTTCTGGCCCTGCCCAGATGCCCTGAGTGGGTGTGCGTCGCCCCAGAGAAGTTCCTCCTTCAGGGGTTTAAGTGCTCCCTGAGGGATCTCGGTTATGCCCAGGCACCTACCATGTTCTGTGCCCAGTGTTCTGTTAAATGACACATCTCAGTTCAGCAACCCTCTGGAAGGCCTCTCCTGGGCCTGAGTATAAGGACGTGGAGACGCAGAGCAAGTCAGGCATGGCACCCCAGCTGGTCCCCTGCCCCCCTCAGCTCACAGGCACCCCAGTTGGTCCCCTGCCCCCCTCAGCTCACAGGCACCCCAGTTGGTCCCCTGCCCCCCTCAGCTCACAGGCACCCCAGTTGGTCCCCTGCCCCCCTC